>VUQH01044376.1:0-10655 GCA_015106775.1 Etroplus canarensis | reverse complement strand
ATTTTCTTTTTAAAAAAAAAACCCAAAATAAAAAAAAAAAAAAAAAAAAACTTAAATAAAGCTAAACATTTTCCAACAAAAGCACTAACCTACTCTGAAAACTAAATGAAATGAACCTGAAATAAAAACCAAAACTCAAAATGAAACATAAACAAAAACTTAATAGAAAATACACAACTATGATAATTCTGAACATTAGAATATAGATCAATACTTGTAGGATTAGCCATTGTTGTGAAAATGCAAAGGTGACTGCAAAACAATTGTTACCTGGATCTTAGATATACTGTATTCTGGTTAAGGGCCCATTAGGTGATCGTTAGGTGTAAGCTTCACAAAAATCTGACAAACTCTCACTGAGTAGCAATTCTTGTGAAAAAGGAATTGCCTGTAAAATGACAAATTTGATTTTAAACTTGAGCATTGTTTAAGTGAAGGCCTATTGGGTGATCAGTGCGTATGCAAGTTTCATTATAATCTGACCAATACTCTTGGACGAATAGTGATTCTTGTGAAAATCAGAAAATGCCTGTAAAATAACAAATGTGATAATGAGCTTAACCATAATTTGGATGAAGGCCCCTAAGGTGACCATTGTGTGGAAATTTCACTAAAATCTGAACAATAATGTAAGAGAAGTAATGACTCTGGTGAATTGTGGATGTACGGAGATGGACGGGCTCCTCACCATAACATAAGCTTATGAATCCTTCAGCCAGATGAGCCAGAAACAAAAGAAAAGAAATGATGATGTGTTAGTGACAACATTTCATTTTCGACCTGTGATTGCCAGGACTCAAGAGAACAATTTTGAGAAGCTCAGAATACATATTCTGATAGTTACAGGTTAGGGGTTACAGACGACGTACAGGTAACTCTCATCAGTTATGACTTCAGGTTCATAAGCTTAAACTCTGGCACAGTCAGGTGAGATTGGTTTTTGTGTGTATGTTTGTTTTTTGTCTGTTGCCATGATATTTTAACTTTCAGTGAGAACACTGAAAAATGTACTGGCAGCACTGGAAACGATGATGATTTAAGGATGATTATAAATGGCAAAGATTTAATTTAACCAGCTTCAGAGCATTTGAAGCATATCATGAAGACCTCTCTAACACTGCATCAGGGCACCTACACATCAGTGCAGAAAAATCAAAATCTCTTTGGCCCACTTTGAGAGTTATAATTTTAGACACAGCACTGCAGCGAGGTGCTAAAGCCAAAGGCCTCTTCAAGTACCAGTGAGAGGCAGATGAAAGAGATGCTTCCAGCAGAAAATAAAGATTAGCTTGGAACAGGATTATGTTAAATGTGATTTCTAATAAAACCAAGACTATGCTTTCTGTAAGGGGCATTTCAGCAACAAATTGTATTGAAAAGATTGTTTTTGTTCATATATAATTTTGAAATGCAAGCAAGTTTTCTAAGCTGAACCGCAGAAAGACGGAGCAATGATGTCAAATAGATGAATCCTGGAGCTTTTCCGCAGACCGTGAATAATGAAATAACTACTCACACACTGACTGCAATTATAGTGACTTATTTGGCATAAGGGGACATTTTGTAATTCGCAGCTTGAGAACCTCAGGTCATATATTAATCATATGGATGAAATACCTTAAAAATACTAGGGGCCTTCAGGAATCAAGAGTCATGGGTAAAAGCTTCACCTCATGGTGTCATTAAGTCTCAATACCTGATCCTTAAAATATGATATGAGAATACATGGCATACTGTAGACTGACATATTTCTACTATAATTATAATTTCCATTATCTTCCTTGGAAAAAACTGGTATTTTTACATTATATTCCCTTATGTTGATATGAATTAACATGGACTGTCCCTGTTGAAAAAAGAAATTAAATGAAAAGTAATCCAAAAAATTTAACCAGGTGGTTTTCTTACTTAGACCTTACTGTTTAGATTTAGTGCCTAAACTTAACCTAACACAGGAGCACAAAACCAAAAGCAATGTCTTTTGATGCGACATCATGTGACCAGAAACCTTTCTGCCTTCGAGCACAGGTCTTTGCTTGTCCTAAAGTTGGAAAACAGCCTTAAACTGCTACTCTTTTGTGTAACAAAACGAGGCTACATTGTACCCCTTACAACAAAAATGAAGAGACGGGGTTCCTGACCAAGAGTTGTGTGTGAAAATGTATTGTTGCTGGCAGATTTGTTGCTTGGGAAGCTGCAGAAAAACAACAATGAAAAGCTTATTTTTGAGAATATATAGATTGTTCCAAAGTGCTGCTATGGCACTGGCAAACCCTTCACTAAACAGAGGCACATGCAGTATTTTGTAGTTCTTTGAGAAATAAGCGATCATACAATATAGCCTTTTATATTTATTCATTTATATTTGCCATATGCATTATATCTGTATGCCTGGGGAGTGGAAACTAGAAAAATATAGAAAAAAGGATTTAGCAGTGAAATGTTTTGCTTGCAGTACAGAACAAATGCTGGGTATTTTAAGCCAGAGAAAGACAAATACATTTCGTGTAAAGAAACTTCTGGTTTCAGCATACCAAAGATAACAAAGCATTAATATTAGACGCACATCTTTACCTTGTTAACCCTGTGGTGGTATACTACACTCACTGGACACACCTGTTTAGCTGCTCATTGGTTGTTGGTGTCAGACAGTCTGGTCTGAGTATTTCAGAACCTGCTGATTTACGGGGATTTTCCTGTACAACCATCTCTAGGGTTTATAGAGTATTATAAATGGTGTGTACTTATATAGCGCTTTTATCTACCTTATTTCTAAGGCCCAAAGCGCTTTACAGTTACACTCACTCACCCATTCACACACCAATGGCGGCAGAGCTGCCATGCAAGGCGCTAACCAAGCCATCGGGAGCAACGTGGGGTTAAGTGTCTTGCCCAAGGACACATCGACACATGGGCCAGTAGAGTGGGAATCGAACCTGCAATCAACCGATCAGAGGTCAACCACTCTACCTCTGCACCACAGCCGCCCCGTGAATTGTCTAAAAAGAAAAAATACATCCAGTGAGGGACAGTTCTTTTGTCAAAAATGCCTTGCTCATGCCAGAAGTCAGAAGAGAATGGCCAGACTTCTTTGAGTTGATAGCAGGGCAAAATTAATTGAAGTAATTACTTGGAAGGCAAAGGAAACCGGGGGGGGCAGGAAGGTAAAACAACATCTGAATGCACAACGCACTGAACTTTGAAGCAAATGGACTACAGCAGCAGACGACCACTCCAGTCAGTTAAGAAGAGGAAACTGAGGCTACAATTTGCACAGGCTCACCAAAATTCAATGAGAGATTGGAACAAAAAACATTGTCCGGTTTGAGTCTTGGTTTTTACTGCAAAGCTTGGATGGTAGGGTTAGAATTTGGTGGAAGTTACAGGAAAGCATGGATCAATCCTGCCTCATATCAACAGTTCAGGCTTGAGGTGGTGATATGGTATGGAGGATATTTTTGTGGCACACTTTGGGTTGCTTAGCACCAATTGAGCATAGTTTAAACACTTCCCCCTACCTGAGTGTTGTTGCTGAAATTGCCCGTTCCTTTATGACCACAGTGTATCGTTCTTCTGATGGCTGCTTCCAGCAGGACAATGCATCATATCACAAATCTCACTCATCTCAAAGTCGATGAGTTAGCTTTACTCAAATGGCCTCCACAGTCTTCAGATCTCAGTCCAAAAGAGCACCTATGGGACATGGTGGAACAGGAGATTCACACCGTGGATGCCAACTGATCTGCAGTAACTGTGTGATGCTATCATGTCAATATGAACCAAAATCTAGGAGGAATGTTTCCAGTACTTTGTTGAATCTATGCCACACATTAAAGCAGTTTTATAGTGTATGTTTTGATCTTTAATATTGTGGCGCTTGAGCATTTCTTTGAACATTAAATGAAGTTATCACAAACTTAGCTAAACTGAAATAAATGCTCTACTGAGCAGATTTGTATGCAAGAACGCTTGCCATATTTTGAAATGTGCAATTCCAGAAATGTAATATTTGTAGTGAACATCTTTAACATACCAAGTAGCGGCCTAACCAGTAAGCCAAAACCCAACAGTGGAAAAAAAAATCAATACAGTAACAATACTTGTCTAGCTTCTGTACCTTTATTTTTTCTTGTTTTTCTAAATATATTAAAGAGCACACTGATCTTTAACCTTAATTACTAGTAAAGCATATCTATAAGATGCTGAGGTCACAGCAAGCTACCTCCACAAATACCACTGCACTACTGAGAAGACTGGACTCATTTCCAAAGAGTGGAGACGGCTCATACACTCCAACATGCATGGCAATGAATCACTATGGTTTGACTTTCAAGCTGAGTGCAGAACATTAATTTATATGGAAATTTGTCATTTAGATTGCTGTCCATACGGTATCATGCTCCTGAACGTACTCTCTTCATCCCTCCCTCTCACACACATATTTCCTCTATTGATGTGATTCATCTGCATATAAAAACTCATTACGTTAATGTTTATTAGAAGTTTAGTCACATAGATCACATCGCTTGGCCTTTTGTATTTTTCCCTCTGATTGTACTATGGCATCATGCACACAAACACATGCACCTGCACACACAAACTACAAATTTGTGGTGGCTCATGCGGATGACTCAGAGTAATGCTTCTGCAATGTTCATTCATCCTTCTTTTTATGAAAAGGCTATGACAAATGCATACACACTTATTCAACATAAATACAGTCAGCACTCCGGGGAAAGGCTCACGCGCGTTATAAGGGAAAACACACACACACACACACACACACGTGACCAGACTTGTGCACATAAGCAAACACGCATCAACAACATGATCTAATGCCGTGCTCTCAACGAGTTTGCATCTGCATATTCAGGATGAAAATAAAAATGATTATGATATAAAATTTATCATGCATGAAAATGCTTCCCAGGGCTGTAAAAGGCAACAGTGCAGTGGTGGGAGAAATAAAAAAGGGAGGATTTAACATATGTTCTACAGTATGTGATCTGTGCATGTGTCTCGGTTCAGTCTGGTCATGAATATGTGGATTCATGTTCAGGTATAGTTCTGAACCTTGTAATAAATTGAGCAGCTACCTGCATGTGTGTGTGTGATTAATGTCTGCACAGATAAAACTGAGAAGAAAAGAAAAGATGATAAGGGTATTTTGCTGTTTTTAGGTGAAGGTCTAATTAAACCGGTCTGCAATTTACTGTGATTACAGTAAAAAGGCTGTCATTATACACATATACTCAGCATCTGTATTTAATTAATTGCTTATTCTTGTGACATTTTCGAAGACAAACTGTGCTTTCTTTTCCTGAGCCACATTTATCTGAATTAGTTACCCTACAGGTTTAACAAAAAGCACATCATATCAATGCTGCATATGAAGGCGGCTACAGTAAAGGCCTGGCAGAGCTTCTCTAGGGAGGAAACACAACATTTGGTGATGTCCATGTTTTCTAGACTTCAGGCTGTCATTGGCAGCAAAAAATGTCCCTGCAATTGTTAAATAAAATGCTTATATTTAAAATGATGTTAGTTTGTCCAATTTCTTTTCAGCCTCTGAAAATGGATGGCAATGTATAAAAATGTCTTTAACAGTTAATGCAATATTTTTATTAAAACCCCTTTAATTAAAGCTAAAAGGCTGCAAGTCAATTAAAATTTGACTGTTTGATTTTAAATCCACTGTGGTGGTGTAGAGAGGCAAAAATACAAAAATGATCTAATTGTCCAAATTGTCCAAACACTGCATATTTGGTACAAACCAGATGTAAGACCCACTCATGATTTTGAGTAGATGGACCAAATAGGCTTCACATAAATATCTAAATTCATCTGTTGCACAACGTAGTTTAATCCTTATCTTACACTGGCTTATAATAAATTCAGTGAGTTAAAGAAGAAAGAATTCAGCAGTTGCATGGATATTTGACTTGGAAAATCAGCACAAGGGTAACAATAATATTTAATTACACAATGATACGGAAAAAAAAAAATCCAAGCACAGCTCAAACCTTGTAGCAGAGCGTGGATGCTGTTATTTCTTAATGTGGCAGGGCTCAGCACTTCTGTTAGTTCTTCAGTCTGGCTCGGGATAGTTTCCTTGGGCAAACAAAAGCATCTGATGATGTTCTCACTGCTATAAATTTCCAGTATTTTACTGTGGTCTCAAAAAACAGTTTACCTCCTTGTTGCTCTCTCCATATCGGTTGGCAAACTACATGTTATGGGTAATGTTTTGGTCATTTTGTTGCTGAGTGCCACAAGCTGAAGCAGTGTTCTGTTTGGTTTCTATAGTAACATCATTTTTAAGTCATGAGGTAATCTAGGGTTAAGGGCTTATTTTTATCGTTATTATCATTAGTAGTAGTAGTAGTAGTAGTAGCAGTAGTATACTAACTTGCATTAGACTAATCCAGGAGCAAATTTATGACTAGTTTAACCCTACAGTCCAATCAAAAGTATCTTACTGAAAGTAGCTCATGATTTATTATCTGATGAAAAACATCTGCAGTGTGTAGGCTTAGCAGAAGCAAACTTAATCAAATCAAAGACCTGTGCACACAGTTACTGCTCATTCAAAAGCATTACCAGTTTCTCTGAATGCAAGCCAGTTCACTTGGATCAACTGTGTAGGTCCATATGCATCTCACTGGCATGGACAAGTACTGACTTACTACTTAGCATATGTCTAGCATATTTGTAGTTTTGTTTCTAACCCAATAGTTTTTGGTCTCCACCTCTTGAGGGAACTATTTAGTTCTTTAGCTGCTTATCTCTGTAATATGTCACTGGCATTACGCTACCTGTCTTTTTCTATAGTTTGGTGCTGGACAGTTTGTCTTTCTGAAGGTATTTAAGAGGTTGTCTTGCAACATTAATTTTTTTCACTCATTTTTAGTCTGGTCTTTGTATGACCATATTTTAGGGATTGTTTCGTTGTTCTTGTTCTTAAGCCAGTTATCAATAACCTGTGAATCATTCATTCAAGCATTAAAAAGGTAGTGTTGTATCTACACATAACAGACAATTTAGCAAAGTACCAATTTTAAAACTATCCAGAAGAGATGAACGGTATCTAAAAGTCCTGTCCTTACGAAATAGGAAAAAATCCAGCAAAGAATGACATGGGACATGAGAGCTGCATCTGGCCCTACTGTTGATCCATCTGCTGTTCGCTGAAGTCTCATCAGAAATGGTCTCAGTGGAAGAGTGGCTTTCAAGAAACCATTCTCAAGGAAGGGAAACAGGGAGAAAAGGCTGAGGTGTGCCATATTACACAAGAACTGGACTGAAAATCAGTGGCAACAGGTCTTATGGAGTGTTCTCAACATTACTGAAGCAGTGTGGAATCATCTTGGCAGAGAAAGAAACAAAAGGCAGCCGAGATCCAGAGAAGAGGTTTGGAATGCTCTTAAAGATCCCTGGAGAACTGTTCCTGAAGACTACCTAAAGCTTGCCTTAGAGAGTTCAGGCTGTATTAAGAATGAAGCTTTCCAAATCAAATATTGACTTTAAAGCTGGTTAGACTTGTACAACTGCTGTTTTTGCCTTGTGTACTGCATTTACATTTATGTCTTGACATGTTTGAATAAATTGTTGCATCTATAGGTTTGACAATAAACATAGCCAATGTAAGGCCCTAACAAGTATAGGAACACCCCTGCACATATATAGAACCACAAAGGACAGATAGAAGGAAGATAACAGCTTGCAGGATCTGTTGTAATTCCCGGCATTTGTATTGCAGCATGTTGTAAAAAGACAATAGATTAAAAATCCTTATTAAACAGCACATGAGAGGATGAGCTACAGCTCAGAGGAAAGGAGACAAAGAGAATATGGAATGAATAAGGATGAAAGATGGAACGAAAGAGGGAAAAAATGGGAGCACCGGAGAGCAGAAGCGAAGACAAGAAACACGAATGTGACCCGTCTATAAAACAGAGAGAAGGCAGTCGCCATGCACACCAGAGACCATGCGCACATAGGACATGGGTGGGAATTAGGACACACTTGCACACACAGATGCAGCAAAATATTAAACACATACACTGAGAGAGAGAGAGAGAGAGAGAGAAAGAGAGAGAGAGAGAGAGAGGAGAGCATTTGGAAGCTTGTATAATTCTCTCTGTGGGTGTCAATTAAATCTCTCAGCTCTGTCAACAGCACACACACACACACACACAAACACACACACACATTCGTTCTCTTTCAACAGCGAGTGCTTCGTCAACACCGGCTGGCTTGGCAAGCAAGGGAGAAACAGGGAGAAAGAGAGCTGTTGAAGAGAGAGATAAGAGATAGAGAACTGGTAATATGAGAGCATGAAAGCACTGCAGGTAAGGAAACACTGCGGTCACACACACACATTGGTCATATTTCAGGTTTTCTTTTTTTTCTCTCTGGGTCTGAATGCACCACAGGCCAGTGCTGTACGTGGCAAATGAGCCTCTATATGCTACATGCAAAAGGTATCATTTCGCACTCGCCACCCCCACACGCAAACACACGACAGATAACATTCCATCACCACATGCAAACCAGCAGATTATATATCTAATAACACCCCCACCCATTCACGTCCCAGTTAGAGCCGACCCACTGGCTGCATTTTGAATATATCAGCCTGAGCAAACAGCAGTGCCACAGGCAAACTGTACACTCTGTATAAATACACTGTCAAACTAGTTCTGACTGTTTCCTGAGACATATTACACAATGCAAGACACATCTTGTGACTTAAAAGGCAAACTGCGGGTTATGAAAGCCGCACTCAACATCATCCCAAAGCTGGAGCTGAATAAACAACAGAAGTCTGCAGCGCTGCAGGCTTCTGAGCGGAGTGATCTGTGGCAGAATGTTCACAGGTTTGCTCCCTGCTGAGGTGTCCTGATAAAGACTTTAAACCCTGATTGACTCAGTCAGTGTAGACTCTCCTCCAACATTTCTTAGTACTGCGAAGCTGGGGAGTATAATAGTTCATTACAAATAGTCACACACACACACACACACAAAACTGTGGATTCGGGGGGGGGTGACTCAATGCAACTATGATGTCACAGCAAATAAAGTTATATCTGCTTGACTTGTCTGATATCAGAGGCATCATGGTTCAAAACCTAAATTGATGATGATTAGAATAGATATCATGGCAAGCAATGAAAGCACCTATTCATTTGAACCTAATCCTACATTAGGGTTGGCTTAACATCCACCCCTTTTCGGAACACCCAAATTAAAAGGCTTTTAACAGAAAATCTGTGTATGAGACTCCATTTGAAAGGTAACATCTGGTTTCTGAAAATGCTACTGAAAATTTTAATCCTTACCCTATATGGTTTTTCAGTCATCTGGTGGGTGCCAATAAGTAAGTTTTTATGTGGAACTATGCCTCTGGTTTGAAAGAAGTCCAACTGTATAGGAGTTCTTAGGAAAACAGTCCTCTGCTGCTTTGCTCTAGAATAGAATAGAATAGAACTTTATTGATCTCACAGTGGAGAAATTCACTAGTTACAACCGCCTAAAGTAACACACAGTGAGGTGCAAGAAGTTCACACTTTAGTGTAAATAATGTATCTTATGTACAGGGAATAAGCATCTTATATACAGGGATAAGCCTCTTATATACAGGGAAGTTATGGGTAGTGTAGATATGTAATAGATAACAGATAAGTAATAGGCAAGAGACATGTAATACCACTGTTACAGAGCAGAGTTAAACAGTCTGACAGCAGTGGGGATGAAGGACCTGCGGTAGCGCTCCTTTTTGCACTGGGGGAGCCTCAGTCGGCTGCTGATGGAGCTTCTCAGCTACTCTACAGTCTGGTGCAGTGGGTGAGAGCTGTTGTCCATAATGGATGTTAGTTTGGACAAGATCCTCCTCTCACCCACCACCTCCACAGAGTCTAATGGGCAGCCCAGGACAGAGCTGGCCCTCCTGACCAGCCTGTTCAGTCTCTTCCTGTCTCGCTCTGTGCTGCCCGGGGCCCAGCAGACCACCGAATACTGGATGGCAGAAGCTACCACAGAGTCATAAAAAGTCCTGAGCAGAGGCCTGCACACACCGAAAGACCTCAGTCTCCTCAGAAGGTGGAGGCGACTTTGGCCCTTCTTATACAGGGCGGTGGTGTTGTGGGACCAGTCCAGTTTATTATTGAGGTGAACACCCAGGTACTTGAAACTGTCCACCATTTCAATGTCCTGTCCCTGGATGTTCACCGGTGAGTGTGGCAGTGTCCTTCTCCTGAAGTCGATCACCATCTCCTTCGTCTTACTGGTGTTCAAGCACAGGTGGTTGCTCTCACACCAGTCCACAAAGTCCATGATGACTGACCGGTACTCCAGCTCACTCCCCTCAGACACACAGCCAACGATGGCTGAGTCGTCAGAAAACTTCTGAAGGTGGCAGCTGTCCGTGTTGTGGGTGAAGTCCGAGGTGTAGATGGTGAAGAGAAAAGGTGAGAGGACGGTCCCCTGGGGGGCTCCCATGCTGCAGACTGCCACCTCTGACTCACATCCACGCAGCCGCACATATTGTGGACGGTCAGAGAGGTAGTTGAGGGTCCAGGCAGCGAGATGTTTGTCCACCCCTACGACCTCCAGCTTCCTCCGCAGCAGCGCCGGCCTGATGGTGTTAAAGGCAC
>VUQH01044373.1:19639-62961 GCA_015106775.1 Etroplus canarensis | reverse complement strand
ATAATATGATTTTACTTCCTTCATATATGTCTTATCATTGTTGTTATTTTATTATTAGTACTTTCTTTTCAATTTTCTTATTCTTTTTCACTGTTTGATTTTATTGGAAAGCACTTTGGTCACCTTGAGTGTTGTAAAGGGCTGTATAAATAAAGGTTGATTGATTGATTGATTGATAAGTTGCTCCACAAAAACCAGAGAGCAGCAGCACACATACAGCTTTGAGCAAGAGCAGAACAAAGCTGTACAGGGGCTATGTGAGTACAAGGGAGTTTGGAGGGAGAGTTTAACAATATCTGAAAGTGAAATAAAAAAATTCTTAATAAAGATAGTACTGTACCCCATAATGAATGTGCTAAATGGACCAGAAAGTCTGGATTTTTTTCTCTTGTAGAGTCACATAAGTATTGCAGAAAGTGATGCATGGTGCTAAATGAGGGAAAGGCTTTCTGATGATTTAAATAAATTTTAAACAGTTGAGTCTGTCATATGTTATTGGTAATAATAACTGTATGTGGCTCAGGAGGTAGAACGGGTCGTCTTCCAACAGGAAGGTTGGCGGTTCGATCCCTTCTCCAGTCTTCATGCCGAAGTGTCCTTGGGCAAGTCATTGAAGCCCAGATTGCTCCCGATGGATCCATCGGAGTATGAATGTGTGCATGATAGTTAAGAACACTGTGAATGTGTGTGAATGGGTGAATGAGGCTTGTTATAAAAAGCGCTTTGAATGGCCAGCTAAAGTAGAAAAGCGCTATGTAAGCACCATTTGATTTACCCTATGTGAAAAGATGTCTTTAATAATGGTACTGCTCCAATGCAGGATTGATGAGATCTTTTGAGTTGTGCATTAGGCTTGACATTTGAATGGAAGTAGGGTTTGTTTACTGTCAGTCAACATCCACTTCAAGACCAAATAAAAATTGTACTCTGTGAAAAACAAACACATTTATTTAAGGCTGCTGATATACGCAGACATTTTCCTAGTTTAAATATTCCAGTAGCGTTCTCCACAGCACTTTAATTGAGTGGCTCTCAAAGTCTCTACCTGTCACATGAGAAATCCACAAGATTATTCGCAAGATTATGCTCCTGCATTCTACTTGTTTTAGTTCCCGTTCTTGGCTCTGTATTAAGAAAAAGCCATCTCTAGATTGTCTGCAATGTGGAAGAATATGGAGAAAATAAAAATCAATATGCATACATAATGCAAAAGAAGAACTTCATTACAGATAAAAAAAAAAAAGTGAATATTCAGATGATTTGAGCTCCTAGTGTTTCTGTCCATTATGGCTCCATCATTCTCTCAGTATAAGTAATACAGTATCTTTATTACACAGCGTAGCTGAACTGTGCAAAATTCCACCAGCTGTGTAGTGAAAATTACCCAGAGCTTTGCAGAATGTGTGAGCACCCTCTGAAGGGCAATAACATTTTGTCTTAAAGGCAGCCTCCTGGCCTACTTGTGTCAGTCAGTGCTGTCACATTGAATAGACAGGACCAAACTAGCAATGCTGTCAGCTCTGTCACCTCCCCCCACCCCTCCTCCAGCCATACATGCTGCCTTCGCTGCCCACATCCTCTTCTGTAATGTAGCTAATTCTTTATTCAACAGCCTTCACTACAGCCTCATCCCAAGTTTGCCACATTCTCAGCCTTTGGCTTTGACAGACTTCACATTAATCCAAGGACATCCTGACATAGCTGTCAACACTGGTTTAACTTTTTCTACTTTCTTTCTCAATATCTGCCAGTAAACCTATTGTGACAGTGTTTTTGCTCTGACGGCGGCAGTGGATAACAGCAGGGTACTCAGATTCTGTTCTCAGATACTTTCATGCAAAATAATGTGATGCATTTTGAAACTAACACAATAGTTTGGAGCAAAATATTACAGTGTATGCAGCGATGTTTAGGTTAAAAGATAACATTATGTAAGAATAATAGTATTATAATAATAATAATAATAATAAATCATAAAATAATGATAATAGTAAATTTGAGTTTAGCTGCTTTGATTTTTATGCCTTCACTGCAGAGGCTTTATATTTTCGGGTTGTTTGTCCATCCATTACAAATCTTATTACCACTACAGGAGTTGACCTGTTTGCTGGATCAGATTTTGCGTGATTAATACCTATGAAGGGTGAAACATCTGATAACATTTATAAGATTAAAGTTCAAGATCACACAGCATCAAATTTAAGGTGGACGCATACATGCCGAATTCTAGGCATTTCATTTGAATGCACTAATCCATTGATAAATGTACCTTTTGACTGCTCCCTTGTATTCTCCACCAAGGGGTTGCCACAGTGGATTAATCCGCACTGGTAATGTCACAGAGGGTTTACGCTGGATGCTCTTCCTGACACAACCCTCCATGGTGAGAGGGGCTTGTGCCCTTACCTGGAATTGAACAGTGACCTTTCACTTGCAAGGCAAATGTGCAAACCACTAAATATCAAAATATCAAAAATGATGACAAATGATAAGCAGATGGTCTATATTTGAAACATCTAACTTTACTAAACAGTTATACTATATAGTTGTAAAATTACAGAATTTAGTTATTTTTCCCTCTCATTCAGCAAATGAATTGTTATAAAGTTGTAATATGTTACAGTGTCAGTGCAACAAACTAAGATTAATATATTCTAAAACATTTTAATGTGCTGGTAGAAGATTACAGATTCATATGAAAAAACCTCTTTCACAGATTTCAGTTGTTTTTTTGTAAAATATTTGAACTGTAAAAGGTGTTAAAGTTATATTGATTACAAAGGGAGAATGCTCATATGCTCAGAACTCAGACATGGCTTTAAAATAAGAGATTAAAAATGCTCTGAAACTACTGATTTAAAACTGTAAGCATGATTTTTTTTTAAAAATCTGTTTTCTTGAGATTTTTTCACTGATGTCCTTTTTTTCTGTGTTGCTCTGTCAGCTGTAAGACGAAGGTGTACTCAGACGACCTGCCCAACACCAGCATTGTCATCGTATTTCACAACGAGGCATGGAGCACCCTGCTACGAACTGTTCACAGTGTTATCAACCGCTCACCTAAACACTTGCTTGTGGAGATTATCCTAGTTGATGATGCCAGCGAGCGAGGTTGGTAGTCGACAGTGTGGAGAATAGGCAACTCTTAAAATCTAAAGTTTCAGATACCTTACAGATTAACAGGTTTAATTCTTCAGTAGAACATACAGAGTGTACAATTAGGTCCATAGGTTTTAGGAAATTTATACTTTAAAAAAAAAATTACCTGTGTAAACATAACAGTGGGTTTTCAATCAGTCAAGATGCAATCAAAGTGCAGACTTTGCTCCCTTGTATTCTCCCCAAGGGGTCACCACGGTGGATTAATGCGCATTGGCAGAGATTTTACGCCACATGCCCTTCCTAATGCAACCCTCCATGGTAAGATGGGTTTGTGTCCCCACCTGGAATCGACCCAGTGACCTTTCGTTTTTAAGGAGAATGTGTAAATCAGTACAGTATGAGGACAATTGAGAGGCTCAAAAGTAACAGGACAAATTAACATAATTTTAAATATAAGGATTATTTGTAATATTTGAATGAAAATTACATGTATTTGCAGTCACTGACTTTCTGCATCCTAGAACCCACGGACATCACCAAATTCTGTGTTTCATCCTTTGAACTGCAGTAAAGACCTGCTCCAAAACATATTTGGTTTAGATATGAAACTATGGTGGCATTTTTATTTAAAATACATTTAATCAGTAATCAAATTAATGCCTCATTTTATTATTCTGTCGGCACTGACCAGCTAATAAATTGACTAATTGTTTTATTTAGTTTTTTGATTATCTTCTGTTTTGTTTCAGACTTCCTGAAGAAGAAGCTCGATAACTATGTGCGTACTCTTGAGATACCAGTGCGGATCCTGAGGATGGAGCAGCGTTCAGGTCTAATCAGAGCCAGGTTGAGGGGGGCTGCTGCCACCACAGGTCAGGTCATCACCTTTCTTGACGCTCACTGTGAGTGTACCATTGGCTGGTTGGAACCCCTGCTGGCTCGCATCAAAGAGGACAGGTAGGAGCCAAAGGAGACCTCACTGTGTATTTTAAAACTAACAGCAATTTTTACGGCATTCACTGGAAATAACACACATATTTTATTTTTTAGCAGCTGTGCACTACAGTGCTGCAAAGCCTCCGATTGTTGACCTATTTGGTCTTCCTGTTAAGTCCTAAAAATGCTTTATTACTAGTTATCACATTTCGCCTTAGTTGCATCATTGGGTGCTTGAGCCAAAACTCCATCTGAATATTGATGGGACAGCAAACTTTCAGTTATTAATACACTGCCTGACACTGCTGATAGGAAATGATAATTATCCTCCTTCTGCTGCAGTCTCAGAAGAAAAGATAGTTTCAGTTACTGTAGCTTTGCTGTTTTGTTAACACTTGCTAATACTTCCTAGTAGATGTTCGCAAGAGTAAATGGACAGTGACGTTTTTAGGGACAAATGTGATGGTCTGACAGTAGCTCAGCTTGTTGCGTCGCTAAAAGTATTACACAACCGGTCTTGATTTAAATTAAAAAAATGTACCTTCGGCTGCTCCCTTGTATTCTTCCTAAGGGCTCACCACAGCAGAATAATCCACATTAGTAATTTACAGAGGTTTTACGCTGGATGTCCTTCCTGACACAGCCCTCTAATTGTGAGAGGGACTTGTGCCTTCACCTGGAATTGGTCTTGATTTAAAGTGACGAAAGCTTATTTAGTTCATGCTACTTATCAGAATATTAAGATGTTATTTCTGGCATTTACCTGCTTGAGACAGACACTGTCTATAGAAAGCATGGCTTCTGTTGTATGTATAAGAAAGTGACAGGAATGAATGAATAGATACACTGATGATGATCCTCTTGTGATCCTGACCTTATCTGAAGTCAGCCACATTCATTTAGCCTCAGGAAGAAATTGGTATCATATGACTCAGAATATTGTATTATGGAACCATTACACTTTTACTGAATACTGCTTCACGTGTATTGATGTCTTTAAGTCTGAATGCAGACTGTTGAGATGGTCCGGAAAGTATACTGAATGTTTTCTGAAAATCCACATGACCAATTATTCAGATGCAGCAGCTTGCAAAAGTATTCACTCCCCATGTGTTACAACCTGTAATCTAACTTCACATAACAGTCGAAAGTGGTGAAGTGGGGAAAACACACACACACACACACACACACACAGATATATATATGTAAAGAAAAGTGGTGTGGTGCTACCCAGTTACCTTCAGAAGTCAAATATTATATAATCTAAGTATATATACACACACCCATTCTGAAAGGGTTTGCAACACCACTAATCAAGAGGTACCACAAAGCAAATCACACTATAAAGACCAAGGTGCTCTCCAAACTGTTTAGTTTTGGAGAAGTACAAATCAGGCTTGGATCATAAAAAATACAAAAACTTTGAAATTCCCACAGAGAACAATCATAAAATGGAAAGAATATAGCACCACAACAAACCTGCCTAGAGAGGGCCGTCCGCTGAAACTCAGATGGGCAAGGTGGGCATTAATCAGAGAGGCAACAAAGAGACCGGTGGTAACCCTGAGAGAGCTGGAAAGCTCCACAGTGAAGACGGGTGTATCTGTAATCTGTTAATGTAATTTAGTTTTTTTTTTTCACTTCACCAATTTGGACTATTTTGTGTACATTTTTTGCATAAAATTAAAAAAATAAATATATGAAAAAAACAGGAAAAATGCCAAGGAGAGCGAATAGTTTTGCAAGCCACTGTAGCTTTTTTGAATTGAAAGTGAGGATGAGCTACATGTTGTTTTCTTCAATTTAAAATTCTTTATTTAATTAATTGTCTCAAAACATAAAGAAAAAGATTCCAATACAAAGGTCAAAACATAACCGACGGTGGGACAGAGCACCAACCACGCTAATACCATGGGAAACTCGCCAAACACTGGTCACCAAGCCTGGTCACCAGATATTGTTTGAACTCACCCATAGTTCTATTGTATTATTATTATTATTATTATTATTATTATTATTACAAAACCATGGTCCAACACATTCAATATTTTCACGGCCAGTGTCAAGCAAGATCTTTGCAAAATTCCGGTGCCAGGCAAGTTTCCATCCACGTAAATGGCTCTGCGTATATTGTAATGCAAACGTGGTTGAATGTAATTTTTGTGATGCAATATTAACATTAATAATGTCACCGTATGGCAAATGTGTTCAAGGATGCTTCATTTTACTTTTAAATTTTTAGGCCTGTTTTTTGTCTATGCCTCTCCTGAGAGGAAGCACATGGATTAATCCAGCAAAAATAGGCATGGTTTTGTCATGGGCAGCACTGTTGCCTCACAGCAAGAAGATCATGGGTTCATATCTGCCACCTGGCTGGAACCCTTCTGTGTGGAGTTTGCATGTGTACTTTGTGCCTTTGTGGGTTCTCTCCAGCTACTCTGGCCTAAATGGTTGTCTGTCTCTTTGTGTTAGCCCTGCGAGAGACTGGCGACCTGTCCAGGGTGTGCCCTGCCTTTTACTCAATAACAGGCAAGCCTGAATTGGATAATCTGGATAGATGGTCAGTTTTCTAAAACACCATAAGACAAAACTGCTTAGAGTTAAATATAAGTTGGATTTTCCTTCTCCTCTTTAAAATACAGTATGCAGCGTCCATGATTTCTGAACAGAATTTGAAATTTTGATGCAAGAGACCACATAACAGTTTTTGCTCTTTCCCTCAAGCTGGAGGCTCTGTGTTTTGTTTGTATGGGTCTTTGAATTTTCATGTGTGGATACAGCAACAAACTGCTCAATGGTTAAGATTTTTGGCAGTATTTCTGAATTCATGAATTTATTTCCACTACAGAATTGTAACTGTTTTTACTGCAGTGCTGCCTGAGGGCCTAAAGTTCACAATATTAAAGATTCAATATTGTTTTTTTTTCCACTAGGCCACTTATGTACAGAGATTTCCCTGGATTCACTGAATATTTTAATAAAGCTTCTGTGTAATTTCAATAAGGAAGGTCTGCCTATTTCTAGGTCTATTTTTGTGTCCATGTTGATCTTTTCTTTGGTCACTTCCGCTTTCCAACGATGTTCAATTCCGTTTATTCTTATTTTTGTCCTCATCCCTCTGATCCTGTAATCTTCTTGACCCCTTCTCCAAAGCCAATCAGTCTCTGATCCCTGCCCTGTAAAACTCATTGCTATTCTGCCATTCTGCATTTTAAACCTTCATTTGTGTAAAACTTCTTCTCCCTATCTGCACCTCATATTTGAGTCTCATGCAAACTTTTTTGAACATGTTGTTGGCCATAAATTCAACATATATTTAGCCATATATATTCTGCTTCAACTTTTGATATATTGTCTTTATACTATGTTTAGGCAAGACAAGTTTGTTTCTCTAGCACTTTTCAAACACTATGGTCAGACAAAATGCTTTACAAGAGAGAATTAAACAACAGATTAGAAAATATGTAATGAAGAGTTTAAATTAAACATTAATAAAAAAAAAGCAACAAAGTAAAAGAAGAAAGTTAAAAAAGTCAATGTAACTAATATAAAAATGTAACTATAGAGCATGTGTATGTGTGTGTGTGTGTGTGTGTGTGTGTGTGTGTACAGTTAACTAATTGGTGAATAATTCTGCTTTTAGCTTTTTTAAGGCCCCTGGTTCAATTCCATGTGGGGACACAAGCCCCTCTCAACATGGAGGGTTGCATCAGGAAGGGCATCTGGCGTTAAACCTCTGCCAAATTACCAGTGTGAATTAATCAGCTGTGGCAACTCCTTTGAGGAGAACACAAGTGAACAGCCAGGTACACATAGCTTCTTTTTCTTTCTTTTTTAAATGGCTAGAGTTGAAGCTAATCTGACCTCCATGGGCAGTTGGTCCCACCAGTGTGCAGCATAGCAGCTAAATGCTGTTTCATCCTGTTTAGTATCAGATCTAGGTACCACTAGCTGACCAGCTCCTGCAGATCTCAGAGACCTATCACATTTAAAGTCAATTCTAAAGTCAATTAAGACTTGGGCTGACGTGCTCTCTTTACTTGGTTTTTGTTAAATTCTAGCAGCAGCATTCTGAGGTAACTATAGCAGTCTAATGGCCCTTTTAGTAAGGGCAGCAAAGAGAGTATTGCAGTAGTTAACCATACAAGAGATAAAAGCATGAATAAGTTTCTCAAGATCTTGCATTGACACAAAATCTCTCACTGTAGTTATATTTCTGAGATGCCAAAATGCTGATTTAATTGCACCCTGAATATGCTTACTAAAACTGAGGTCCTTATTCAAAATTAATTTACAGTGTGATTTTTTTTTTCATTGGTTGAAATCTTTAGTGTCCTAGATTCTAGATAGGAACTAGTTTTTGTCATGCGACTGTTTCCAAACAGGACAGTATCACTCTTGTTTCTGTTTATTTGAAGGAAAATTCATTGCATCCATTTGTCCACTTTTTCAAGGTATAATGAATCAATAGGACTGAAGTCATTTGGTGAGAGAGCTATATAAATGTGTGTTGACATCTGCATAGCTATGATGAGCAAGCCAGTGTTCTTGAAAGATATGACTCAGAGGAAACATAAACAGATTAAGCAAAAGAGGCCCAAGAATGGATCCTTGTGGGACTGTGATGTGGGGTTTTTTCTCTGATTCATAAGGGTCAATTGAGAAAAAATAATTCCTGTCTTCTAGGTATGCCCTTAACCATCTAGGAACCATTCCTGTAACTCCTACCTGATTCTAAACTGTCTAATAGTATGTTATAATATATTATCCACAGTATCAAATGCTGCACAAATATCCAACAGTACCAGTGTGGTTAATTTACCTGAATATGTATTCTGACACATATCATTTAATACCTTTTATGAGAAGAGTTTCTGTTCTGTAATGTTGGCAAAGATTGTGGAATGTCATGGTAATAATCCGTATTCAGATAGTTGCTAATTTGATTGAAACTACTTTGTCTATAATCTTACCAATAAATGGAAGGTGAACTAGGCCTATAATAAGTGGAGCATCCAGATTTCTCTTTTTCAAGAGGGTTAAAATGATTTGCAAATCATTGCAGACTGTTTTTATTTTTATTTCATTAAACAGAAATT
Organism: Etroplus canarensis; assembly: GCA_015106775.1. Taxonomy (NCBI): domain Eukaryota; kingdom Metazoa; phylum Chordata; class Actinopteri; order Cichliformes; family Cichlidae; genus Etroplus; species Etroplus canarensis. The sequence goes on along the minus strand of VUQH01044373.1, from coordinate 53,824 downwards.
GCATTTTTCAAAATGGTCATTATACAGTTATTAAGATTAATAAGTGTTTTAAGCTGTTTTGATAATGCAACAGCTATTTTCAGTAAGCGAAGCCAAAAAATGTTGATTGTTGATCAGCTGCTTAATTGTGAGAGTCCTTTAATCAACCAAAAATGCCAATTAGTTGCTGGTTTTAAATGTGGTTTTTCTCTGTTTTTCTTTTTTATACTACAGCAGTTGGGTGAACATATTTGAGATTTCATTTTCGCATTTTAGACTAAACAGTTAATGGCTTAATCAAAAAGTGAATGTATAGTTTGCTTCTAATTCATTATGATCATTGATCATTTTCTTCACAAGATTTAATAATGTGATTCATAGTTGCTGGCATAGTATGCATATAATTTGCAGTTACAATCCAGAATCTGATTTCTTCACAGTATGGGCTCGATTATTTCATGGTGGGATGTTATATTATACAGAAAATGTTCAAACACCACCACACTTTGCTACTTCATTCCAGCATAGGCATCATCGTTCATGTGAACATTGAATCTGACACTTTGTGTCTTTCAGGACAGCAGTGGTGTGCCCTATCATAGATGTCATCAGTGATGAGACGTTTGAATACATGGCAGGCTCAGATATGACTTACGGTGGATTCAACTGGAAGCTGAATTTCCGATGGTACCCTGTTCCCCAGCGAGAGATGGATCGACGCAAAGGGGACCGAACACTCCCTGTCAGGTAGAAAAATATCTTCATATATTTCCTTTTCTTTTGGCACTAAATGAATGTCTGATTTTTCACTCCTGTAATGTCTTGAACCAAGAGAGGACAGGTTAAATTAAACACAAAATAATTAGGACAATTTTGTAAGTTCAGTTAAATGTTACTTTTTCTGTAGTGGCAGCAGGCTACAGAGAAAATACTGGAAGTGAGATTTCTTTACAAAACTTCTTTTAGAAAAAGTGCCATTTTTATCTGCAGCTAGAAATAGATCATCTTTCTCTCTGTGCTCCACTGATGTAAACTACTGCTTAAATAGCATCCAGAGTTGTGATGTTTCTCTTTTGTAGTATAAGTATCCATGGTTTTTAAAACAGTAAAAGAGAAAGTGCCTAGAGTTGCCTTTTTGGCTTCGCAAAACTCATCTGTATGCAAATTACTACAAGCAACAAACAATATCCTTAATTTAGGACTGACTTGAGTATAGACTGAATTAAAAGATAAAAATAATTACCCCTCTAAGGCTTTGTTTCAAATTGTCAAACAAATTGGCCTTTTATTAAATCCTCAATGTTCCTCTTAGTTACAAAAAGATGCTAACAAATTCAGCATGAGGGGATGAAATATTACAAAACGGTTTTGTGTTTGGTTTTTTTGCCTTAATTTGTTGTGTTATCTGCAGGACTCCCACCATGGCAGGAGGACTATTCTCTATAGACAAGACATATTTTGAAGAAATTGGGAGTTATGATCCAGGGATGGATATCTGGGGTGGAGAAAATCTGGAAATGTCTTTTAGAGTAAGTGACTGACAACAGGAGCTTTTTGGTTAAAGTGGTATCTGTATTTTTCATGCCAGGAAAAGATGCAAGGATTAGGACTCTTGTGTATTCTTGTTTTCCGAAACAGGAAGACCTTGCTATATACTAAAATCAGCTTCCATTGCAATATTCCCCTGTAGCTGATATTAGTGCATACTGTGAAATGGGGTGATCTTTCTTAAAAAAATTAAAAATACACATTTATGAATACAAGCACAAGTCTCGTTAACTGCTGCAACAGTGTGGCTTGTAATGCTTTTACCTTGTGAGTGTTTGCATGCATATTTTGTTGGAACTCCCGCAAAGGTGGTTTGGAGCACTTTTTACGAGTGTTGATATATCTGTTGACAGATTTTGTGATTGTTATATGGTCACAACTATACAAGTGGTACTCATGAGACTTTATGGATATGGATTTGACTGCAGTCATATTACAAGATTGTCTCTAGATAGCTTTGAGCTTACAGGAATCTCTGGGAAAAATATTCAGCCTCTTTGTTTTGTCTTATCACAGAAAAATTTGGTTTTGGGGACACCTTCTGTACTAGAAACTACTATGATGACAGCTTATGGAACTTTGGCAGGCATTTCTGTCTGTCTGTCCTGCTCTCACAGCTTGTAGTTATGGGTCAGAAAACATTAAACAATGTTTTAAGGCATACCGGTAAACTGCAGCATCCAATCATAAAGAGAATTGCAGCAAATACGTATGGTAGGATGGCATGCTGTTAAAATTTAAGAGCAAAACATTTTATTGGTGACAAAGATATTACATACTACATAAATCTGTGTTGTTTCCATGCTTACAGATTTGGCAGTGTGGTGGCTCCTTGGAAATTGTAACATGTTCACATGTGGGCCATGTTTTCCGGAAGGCCACCCCATACAGTTTCCCTGGAGGAACGGGTCAAGTCATTAACAAGAACAACAGACGCCTGGCTGAAGTCTGGATGGATGATTTCAAAGACTTCTTCTATATCATATCACCAGGTACGGAGCAATGAAACATGCACTGTGTCACTACATCTTTCTGCCACTGTAATAGTAGAATGAGATATTGAAGACAAAGATGTAGAAATTGGCATGTATTTTATATGTTATAAAAGGAGTTTAATGAATGCTTTCATTCAGTGTGCACCACTATTCAAAGTCAGATATGAACAGTCCTCATTACTGAATCCCTATGTGCTTCTGGCCAATTCAGCGCATTTATGTGAAAAAGAAAGACTTGTGTCCTCTATTTTATGCTCTCATTCACTTCCAGGTAATTCTGATTCTTATGAAAATGTACATTTCCTTTTACTTTTATATTGGAATTTAATGCTGCTTAGTCATCCTTAAAGTGGGATTAATTAATTCCTTCTTTCAGATATATTTTTCATGCTCTTGTGAACTTCGGTTCAGAAATTAGTCAAAAATAGTCTTCTTTCCAACAGAGCTCAAACACATACGGACAAACTAGAACAATAGGACTGTGCAGATTGAGAGATGAGTACCCCTCCATCTGTCAACTTAGTAATGTGATTACTCTTTTGCAGACTGCAGTATTCTGGAAATCTCTGGTTAAGTGTTTTAGATGCCAGCCAACCTATAAGGGCTTATCCGTAATCTGCCGATTTTACAGCACAAATTGTGACCTTCCCTTCCTCTCAGTCAGGCAGGATTCTCCATGGGCATGTGTGCAGATAGAGCCAGGCCTGTGATGGATGAGTTTCTCTGCATATTGTGGCCCCACAATGACTGTCTGTTCCTCCAGGACATTAGGGAAAATGATCTGAACTGTGCTGCAGCTAGACCTCACTTATTGGTGCAGAAGAACACAATATGTTGCTCAGGCTTAATTTGGGAGTGACATCTAGTGATCCTATTAAAACTGTACCTCCTTCCTCATCCTTCCTCTGCACTGGTGAGCAAAGATCTAAGAGGCTATTCATCATCTACAACATGTGATGCTTAGACCCTAAGGACAGAGAGTGTGAGGAAGCGAAAAGTAGCCTTCAGCTCTATGCTTTTATCTGCCAACTTGACATTTCTATTTCCCACATTAAAGTGTAAGACGTTATTTGTGTTACAGAAGCTGTTTGCAATATCTTTGTCATGTTTGATCGATACATACAGCGCAGGGCTGTAGGTCTTGCATGTTGGCTGGTGTTTGAAAATTCTCCTCTATTTTCCCTCATTGCAATCATGCTCTTTCATATTAAATTACCACCCTGGATCTATCTCCATGCAAGCTATGAGTCCTCAAGAGGCACTCTAGGAAGAAACCATCTGTCTAATGTGTTTGTAAGTGTCTGTGCCCAGTCTCTGCCTAATCCTTCCTCAGCCTTTAGTTTTGTCAAGGCTGATACATCAGGCAGTTTGCATTTGGCTAAAGTGACATACATCGTGGTCTACAGCTGTTGCGCAATTGTTGCAATTGTGCACTTTTGAAAGAGATGCCTCATCTGCAGCACTACCCTGTCTGCCATGCTAACATGATGATTCGCTTGTTTTCAGGTAATGTTTTTTTTTCTCTCACATAAAAAGTCCCCCTGGTGTTTAGTTATGGTGATGCATGAAAACATCACCATTTTATTTTCAGAACAGAAAATGTGATCACTAAGTGACTGATCTTGTTCACTGATAACAGTTTTCTGTCTTGACATTTCATTTGCAGGTGTGATGAGGGTAGACTACGGAGATGTCTCATCACGCAAAGCCCTTCGAGAAGCCTTAAAGTGCAAACCATTTTCCTGGTATTTAGAGAACATCTACCCAGACTCTCAGATCCCGAGAAGATACTATTCTCTTGGTGAAGTATGAGCACTCTTGTTCTCTGATCTTCTATTCAGTCAGATATATTCTTTTAGCTCTTGGCCTCTTTATTTTCAGAAAGAGATAAATCTGAATATATCAGGATCCAGAAAAGGCTTAACAAAACAAAATAAAACAAACATCCCCGGCTGTTTATTGAACACATATGATAAGTAAACGTGGCTGTTCTTGCAGTGGGTATTGATCCCTCTCATATTTTTACACAATTATGCCATGAATGCTGGGGTGGGTGAGATAAGGCTCACGTATGCATTCTAAATAGTTTTGTTGTCTGCTCTGTATGAATAAATACACTTTAAAAGATGATCTTTTCTGGATATTATTGTGGTATAAATGTTCACCTACCCTAATAATGTGTAAAAGATTCTTTTAAAAAGGACATTAATAGGGAGAAATAAATAGGGTGTTATAGGGACTGAGAACTGATCACTTTAGACATCCAAATTTCAGAACTTATTGCTGTTAAGATAAAAGAAGTTCATCTTCCTCTTTCTATTTAGTTTGCTCTTAATTCTTTTCCCGTAGTAACTAGAATCAGCCTCTTGATGAACATACGCTATATGGACAAAAGTATTAGGCCACCTACACATTAAACCTACAGGAGCGTTTATGACATCCCATTCTAAATCTAACATGGAGTCTGGCCCCCATTTGCAGCTGTAACAGCTTCCACTCTTTTGGAGTGTGTCTGTTGGAATTGTTTCCCATTTATCAAGAAGAGCATTTGTGAGGTCAGACAATGATGTTGGACCAGAAGTCTTGGCTCGCAATCTCCTGGTCAATCCCAAAGAAGTTTGATGAGGTTGAGGTCAGGACTCTGTGTGGGGCAGTCAAGCTTTGTGGATTGGGTCACTGGATCATACTGGAACAGAAAAGGGCTTTCCCCTAAACTTTTTCCACAAAGTTTTTAAACATAGAAATGTGCAAAAAAATCTTTCTAAGATGAAGCATTAAGATTTCCCTTCACTGGGACTAAAGGGCCCAGGCCAACCCCAGAAAAACAACACTATAGCATTATTCCTCCTCCACCTGCAGTCAGGCGGGTAATATTTTCCTGACATTCGTCAAACCCAGAATCATCCATCAGACTGACGGATAGAGAGCCATAATTCATCACTCCACAGAACACTTTTCCACTGCTCCGGAGTCCAATGGTAGCATGCTTTACACTACTCCATCTGACGCTTGGCATTGTGCTTGGTGGTGTAAGGCTTGCATGCGGCTGCTCAGCCGTGCCATGCAGCTCCTGGTGTAGTGTTTTGTGCTGATGTTAATGCCAGAGAAGGTTTGGAAATCTGGAGTTACTGAGTCAGCACTCGGTGATCCCGCTCTGTAATTTGACATAGTCAGCCACTTTGTGGCTGAGTTCCTGTTATTTTTAAACACTTCCACTTTGCAGTAATACAGCTTAGAGTTGATAGTGGAATATGTAGGATTGAAAAAAAAAATGTATCAACTGACTGGTTACAAAAGTGGTGTCTTATTACAGTACCACGCTCAAATTCGATGAGCTTCTTAGAACGACCTATTCTTTTGCAAATGTTTTTTAAGGCAGACTGCATGGCTCGGTGCTTGATTTTATACACCTGGGCCAGTTGTACTAAATGAAACATGCAAGTTTCAATGATTAAGAGGTGTGGTCTAATACTTTTGTCCACTGAGTGTAGCTTTGTGTGGGAGGCAGTCAAGCATGGGGTAAAGTCAGAGCTGGCATGGACTATGTTATCTGGACAATAGATGGAGGTCATGTAAAAGTAATGTCAGTCTAAGAACTCCTGGCTGTAATCCTCAAACATTCATACAGCTGAGGATGAGGGATCTTTTTCATTTGCACTGCTCTGCTTCACTGCAGTAAAAACTGGTTCTCTCTATCTCTCTCTTTAGCCACTGCAGCACCTTGCCTCCTATCTTCCTCTAAACCAGACTTCTTCTGACTGATTATCATCCTCCATAACACACAGTCAGCCTTTCTTTAGTAGCCGGAACCATTAGGTTTTATATCGCCTAATTATTTTGAATTCCATTATATTCTTGCATGATATGCACAGTAATGCCTTAGGCAACAAATATAGTCAGCTCTGCTTTAGCTCTGTGAATGTATGAGGTCATTAGATAGCTGAGTTGACTGGAAGTCAGTAGGAGCTGTGATAATTGCTTACTGAGAAGTGTGCAGTCAAGGCAGCTCGCAGTTTCATCTTTAAAAGTGAGTATAATGAGTAGAAGTTAGACAAAATTAACTTAGTGACATAATATCTGCTGTCTATGTGCATGATTTTAGCTAAACTTTTATGGAATGTGAGGGTGGACTTAGAAAGACGAGGTGATAAACATAACTTTTTTCATAATCAAAAATGAAATAACTCAGTAATGGAAATGTTTGTGAGTAAAATGGCTGTGGTTGCTACTGTAACTTCACAGTTTAGTCTCTCACTTCAGGTTTCTGGGAAGAAAGCATCAAATCTGTAACTTACGTTTGAAGTGGCTTCAGCATCAGCAGCATGAGCACCTAACTGTTGTCCTTGGATTTATTAAAGAGAAGCCAGTCAGATAGGATGTATTATTTGCAAAATGGCAGCTTCAGCTTATAAATCCTTTCTGTTACTGAAGATTCTCCTAGTTATTTACTTGTATGATCGTTCTGTCAAAGTCCAGGAAATAGCAAAAAAAATGCTCACAAATCAAGATTTTTTTTATTTTAAAAACCTTTAAGATATTTAGTGAGTGAACTGAATTGTTGCTGTTGTTAGCTCACAGATTTATTGTTTCATCTCTTTGTAAGATAATATTTAACATATATTGATTTTCACCCTTTTTTGAATAAAATACAGGGGCTTAGAAAAGATTATTTTTGTTGATTTCTTAAACAGTCCCTGACTATTATAGCACTGAAAAGTACAGTTTAATTTGTTTGGCTTTTGTCAAAGAAAATGCGAATAAAACACTGTTCAGTGTGATACTTTGGTGACTACTAAAATGATCAAATACGATATAGATTTCTAAATATGTCCCTGTATTTAAAAATACAGTTTTTATGTAGTTCTGAACATGGTAAAAATTCTCTTAAAGCTTTTACAGTTAATTTTAACATGAATGAACTTCTAAACATGAACTTCTTCTGTAGATCAGAAATGTTGAGACCAACCAGTGCATGGACAACATGGGAAGAAAGGAGAACGAGAAGGTTGGCTTTTTCAACTGTCATGGCATGGGTGGAAACCAGGTGATGAGACAAGTATAATAATCTCAACACTTTATTTACTGTTAACTATAAAATTAGAAATTATATAATCAGTGGCCACTTCATTAGTTACACCTTGGTAGTACCGGATTGGACCCTTTTTTTCCTTCAGAACTGCCTTAATTCTTTGTGTTATGGATTAAACAAGGTGGTGGGGACATTCCTCAGAGATTTCAGACCATATTGCCATGATAGCAACACTGAATTGTTGCAAGTTTGTTGACTTCACATCACAATGTGAATCTCTCGCCCCACCACATCCCAACAGTGCCTTTCTTGGAGTCAGATGTGGTGACTGTGAAGGGCATTTGAGTGTAGTGAACTCGCTTTTATGTACAAGAAACCAGTTTGAGATGATTTAAGCATTGTGACATGGCACATTACACCATCAAAAGATGGGTACATAAAGGTCATAAAGGGATGGACGTAGTCAGCAACAATACTCAGGAAGGCTGTGGCTTTTGAACGATTCTCAGGTGGAACCAGGGGGCCCAAAGTGTGCCAAGAAAATATCCCACCACCACTAGTCTGAACCATTGTTACAATGAAGAATGGATCCATGCTTTTATGTTGTTCATGCCAAGTTCTGACTCTACCATTTGAGACTCATCATATGAGGCAACATTTTTCCAGTCTTCTGTTTTTTGGTGAGTCCATGCAAACTGTAGCCTCAATTTGCTGCTCTTAGTTGACAGGACTGGTACTTCAGAATCAGAATACTTTATTAATCCCCAGGGGGGAAATTACTAGTGTTACAGGTACTCCATTCAGTATACAGTACATAAGTATCATTAGCGAATTTACCAGGAGAAAAATGTGAAAACTCCAACTTTGCAGAAGGTGTTCGTAATTGTTCTTAATTGGAGGAGCTATACAGTGTAATAGGCAAGAGTGACTAACGTCATAAATCAGAATGTTTTGTGATTACACAGTAATAATTGCAGTTTGTTCTTTACATTGTAATATATGTGTATATACACACACACACACACACACACAGTTAATACCCAGGTGTTATTGCAGTTAATGTTGCAGTTTAGGGTATATGTGAATGCAATATAGAAATGCGTGAATGAGAATGTGGATAATGAAACTGGATATGGATAAATATAATGGTATAGTATACAGATATATGTATATATGTTGTAAATAAAGAAGTCAGGCAAAAGCTGATATGGTCACTTGGTATGGTCTGCTGTTGTAGCCCATCTGCATTTAGAGATGCTCTTCTGCATACCTTGGTTGTAACAAGTGGTTATTTGAGTTACTGTTGCTTTTCTATTAGCTTGAAACAGCCTGGCCATTCTCTCCTAACCTCTGGATCAACAAGAGATTTTCACCAGGAGAATTCACTGGACATTTTCTTTTTTCTGAATGTTCTTTGTGAACCCTAGAGATGGTTGTGTGGGAAAATCCCAGTAGATCAGCAGGTTCTGAAATATTCAGACCAGCCCAACTAGCACTAAGAAGCATGTCACTTTCGGAGCCAATTAAATAACCTTTCTTTCCCATTCTGATACTTGGTTTGAACTTCAGCAGGTTCTCTTGACCATGTCTACATGCCTAAATGCATTGAGTTGCTGTCATGTGATTAGTAGATTAGATATTTGCATTAACAAGCAGTTGAACAGGTATACCTAATGAAGTGGCTTATGAGTGTATCTGATTTCTTTTTTGAAACTATCTGTATAGAATTGTGTGTAAACAGAAGAAAATAAAATGGTTTCAGGTAAATTACTTCATATAAATAGTGCAGTTAAAATATAGAATGGGTCTCCAGAATAAATAGATTTAAAACTTGCATTAAAACTTTAACGCATTTTTATTTTGCACAAAAACTTGAGTTCAGGTTGGCTACAAGGGGTGTGTTAATCTCCAGCTTCTAACTCAATTTGCAGATTCTCAATACAATTAACGTCTCAGTTTTCTCTTTCATTTTTAAAGTCCAGTGTTAATTAGACTTAAAGATTTTCGCCCAGAATTCGATTTGGCCAAATCAATACTCTTCATACTCACAAGCCTTGCTATCGTCTTACAGGAAAACTTGAGAACCCCAAGTTAAAAGTATATCTGTAGAAAGCACTTGAAAGACCTATTACAATACACAATAAATTTGAATTGATTTCACAACATATCACAATTAAAAAAGCTATAGACTGTAATTTAAAAGAACAAAAAAATCAAGATTAAATGTAAAATTTAGTCATGGCCACTTAAATCACTTAAAAAATTGTGTACATTTCTTGAATGCAAAATGACGAGTAATATTGGTGTTGCTTTTTATCAGGGGCTTAACAAAACCTCTTTCTCTAGGTGTTCTCATACACTGCGGATAAAGAAATCAGGACAGATGACCTCTGTCTGGATGTCTCCCGCCTCAACGGGCCTGTTGTCATGCTGAAGTGTCACCACATGAAGGGCAATCAGATGTTCGAGTATGACGCTGAGGTAGGATCTGCGTTCCCTGTAGTAACCAAAATCATCCAAAGCTAGGTGCTATAGTAGGTGGCCATTATTGCCCCCTACATATCCAAAAATGCTGAATAATTGTATCTCTATGTGCCATAAGGTAATTTCATGAGAATTGGTACACTGTGGAATTTGGTATTACAAAGTGGGAAAATAGAATTACTCTTTTCTGCCACAAGATGGTGCTGTATATTGTTTTTCAAGCAGCACAGAAGTTAAGTTGCCATTTCAACCCAGCAGCTGTTTCTCTTCTCTCCCCTAATTATGTAGTATGTTGGCAAGTGGGAATATGATTTTGAGGTAAGACGTTCAAGTTATTCCTCCTGATGTGCCACATTGTGATCCAATATTGTGATTATCCTGTAAGAGTGTGAACTCTAAAGTGTTAGTGGTTATTAGAGTAGATCGTTTAGATTTGGATGTGAACTGTTTTCTAGACTAGTTAAAGGGAAATGTATATATATTTTTTAATAGTAATAGGTAATTAAAACATTCAGCAACCATTCCTTTATGCCAATGTTAATTTACCATATCTGCTGCAGAACAATCAAAAAACAAGTGGCCAAATAATTTAAGATCCTGATGTCAAGCCTATAAAGAAACACAGATTTCACCTACTAATACCAAAGCTAAGAAAATAAAACTAGTGTAAAGTTTTAGAAATCACAACAAAATGTCTTAGGTACCAAATGGTGAGGTGAAAAAACTAAAAATCAGATGTATTTTTCTGTCATGTGGTTTAGTACAGACACACACATGATAGAGACCATTAAATGTATGCATCACTATGTTTTCATTTGTGTTGTAGCACCAAAAACTCCCCAAAAATAGATAAATGACAAAGCCAAACACCGCATGCTGAACTCCAGGGTTTCATTTCACTTAATATTCCTGACTATGCAAGCAGTAATAAGCTTGCAGTTTTAATATTCAGTCAAATAAAGAAACAGATGTTGCAGGCAGGAAACAGAAAGACATTTTGAATCTCACAGGAAAACTAAATATTCTTCTCGAGCCTTGTTTTCTCAGAACTCAAAATACATTATGGATTACACAATTCAAAAAGCATTTTTACATTAACAATTTATGCATTTTTAATCCTCTGGGAGATGGTTAGAAGAGACAGTGTTGAATACAGAGTTATCTGAGTGATTGAGATGTCCTATCACTGATGGGTCGATATGACACAGTGAGGAAGCTCAGAGGCCTTTCCATCCAGCATTGAACAAATCCTTGGAGAAATGCTTTCATTACACTTTGCTCTCTGCATGCTTTTCTTAAAATGAAAAAAAGAGAAAAAACTGAATAATTCATAGACGAAGAGGACTGGTCTCCGTTGTAAACAGCTTTGGGGGTTTCATCGCTGTCAGTAGCCGATGTTATTTTTATCCCAGGTGTGACTGACGGGGACTGAATCCTGGGTGGCTACAGTACCATTAACATTTCATCTGGTCATCAGTTTCACATTCACAGAAATACCTGACTTTCCCATATTCCTTCTGTATTCATTTACAGCTGTGACCGACATCCCTCCCTCTTTTTCACCTACTCTGCCATTTCAGCCAGTAATAAGCTGTGTTTACTGTGCTTTCCTTCACAAATATGGTAGCGATTAAAAACTGCCACACAGAATTTCAAAGTACTGAATTTTCCACCAATTCAGCTGTACTTTTTACTTTGCTGTGCTTGTACAGTTCATGTTAGCTTAATCACTCTGGTTTTCAAACTTTTTTAGCCAGCTGTTGGGCTAATAAACTTATGTGTTTTTCATTCTTTTGAGCCTTAAATATTTAAATTAATCTTTTTTTAATTCACACTTGGACTGCTGTGGAAAATGCAATTAATGAGTTTATTAGAGATGCAGTGTTTGAGGCATGGGTGCTCGTATTGAATGATTAGCTATTTACAAATGAAAAGCATTAAGCCAGAGGCTAGATCAACCAGTAATAAAGGGGAACCAAATACTTAAACACAAATACCTGCAGTAATTATCACAAGTTTTTATGAAACAGATGTGTTTCAAAAGAGTGTGGGATAGCTAGATTCTATAATCACTGAATTTGCAGCCCCCTATTTACCCTTAGGAATTTGTGTTGGTAAAAGTTGGGGTCAGGAGAAAAAAATCGATATAGCACAGTATTGTGATGTTTTGTGTGCCAATACTGTATCGATACAGAGATACCATATATCAATATCTTATTATATATACTGGAAGTACAAATTAAATTTTGTAGTACTAGAATAATAAAACCAGTTGCTTTTGTCAGTCCACCTATATAATTTATATCTATTTACAAATTCTTCTGTTGCTGAAGGGGCCGCACAACTTCCATTGTACAAATTGCTCTGTTCAAAATACCTGGAATAGTGCAGTAGTCTACACATGTTTGCATTTAGTTAAGCTGGACTAAAGTGTAATACAGACAGTGTCATTCAGTCTGCTTGACAATCCCATTTTGCTGCATTAACATGACTGAAGTGAGAGGAGCAGATTGAGAACTTTATTAGATGGAACAGATATATACACTGCAGTATATATTATTGCAATAGTTAACATCTCGCCAAATATTTATAATCCCAATAATGCTGCAATAATTAGGTAATTGATTACATCGTATCATGGGGTCTATGGTGATTTACACCTCTAGTAAAAAGTGATTTTGTTTTGTATTGCCTATAAGTCCAAAGGAAAATTATTTTGTACAATTTTTTTGCAATTGTTGTCTGTCTCATTTTTGAGATGTATTTGAGTAATTGATGTGCTCATTCTCTCATAGATTAGGAATACAACTCAGGTGTTCTGGTTCCCCTTATTGTGTCATATCATGGCAGAGCTTTTGAGTGGTTCTTTATAACTACATTGTTAATTTCATACATGACTCCTACCCATTACCAAAGTACTGTGTCTCTAATAACTACATAGAATAAAAAATAGATTAAATAAGCTCTGACTTTTGTTTCACAGGCAGTCAGTGTCAGTGGAAAAACTGTGAAAGTTTTCTGTGAAGAACAGACGCCTCAGTTTAAGAATACCTTTATGACTCTGTGACTTACCTTCAAAACCATCTGTCCCTTTTCCCTCCTGGCTCACTGCAGAAGCACACCTTCCTCCACATCATCACCCAATCATGTCTGACCATCGGCCGTCTGGAGGACGGCACCTATGGCCCCACTGTGGAGTACTGTAACAACAGTCCAATACAGTCATGGATCCTCCACAACTACACTCATCTGGAGGTCGCTAGACACCTCTACTTCAGTCCCACGGATTATTTTCTCTAAACTCAAGTCTGCTCTTGGGGGCTGCAGGGGGCCTGAGGTGAGCAGATTAGCAGAGGTTAGGCTTAGAATAGAGGCTGGTGGTCATTTTAGCTGCCCTGTAGCAATGTAGTTTGACACTTTTAGAGTTTATTAGACCTGTGTGAGCTTATACTGGCAACTTTGTAGCTGGCTGTTTCCTCAGTTTGGAGAGTAATGTTTGATTTTCTTGTTTTTGTCAGTGAGAAAAGACAAGTCTGGAGCTTGTAGTTGTTCTTTCAGGTGTAAGTCAGAATATGCACATGGATTGTTTTAGGAAACATTAACACCTTTTTTATTGGTGACCTTTTAGGGGGTATGCACCAAGACATGGGCAGAGGGATATTACACACTGACTGTCCTGTCAAGATGCTTCTGCCTATAAGATGGTATCTGCAAGACCTTTAGCTAATCTTCATGCTAAATTAGATCTCAATTGACATTTATTTTCCAAAATAAAAATTTTATTTTGATGTGAAAACTCTGTCCCCTGGACTGCCTGTGCATGATGAATGATGCCTGAGATGGAGGGTGTGTTTATTTTTAGATGATTATCTGCATGCAGAGCTGATTCAAATGGGCTTGCCATTGTTTACAAGTTCTTTTGAAGTGATCCTTCATTGTGAACCTACCTTTCATGGCCCTAGTTGCTCAGGCCACTCTCTTATTGGCCAAAAGCAGCTGTGTAGACTGTGTTCCATGTACACTGTATAACCAGTGAACCCCCATTATCGGTGTTTTTCTCCACTCAGCCTTCAAATTTCCATACTTTTGTGAGGAATGTTCTTCAGCTCAGCATTTCTGTCCATTTCGGAGTCTGTCCATTTCCTGCTTTTTCCAAGCTTTGTGTCTATTAGTCATTTACTCTGTAACCAATTCTGAGTTATTTGGAGCGAACACGTCAGAACAGAATCCTGTAACATTGTATCTCTCAAAACACTAAAGAGCAATTTCACTGTAACATACCACAGTTTTTGTGTCCAAGCAGGGCAAATTGGGTAAGGAGCTCCCAGGACTGCTGGTGTGTGTCAGAGTTGTGGCAGTATAGTGACCTGCTGTTAGTTGGCCTGATTTGCTGTTCACTCTCAGACATCATCCTAGCATAGCAAGCAGAGAAGGGCATGTACATAAGAACAGGGCTCCATTAAATCAAATGAGACTGTTGCGAAGCCTGCCTTAAGATAAAAAGCATCTGCTGTTTTTGTGTCTCCCACAAAAAAACCACTCCCCTCTCAAGATCCCCAACAGTAAGCACAAGATCATGTCAAACAGGAACCTCTCTGCCTTTCAGCACATCCAGTGTGCTGACTGGTGATAAAGAGGATACTATTCCTCAACCCAGTTTATGGATAGAAACCGCCATCATTTAATTAGCTGGTCTCAGCTGTGCACACACTCAGTTTCTTGCTCTGGAGACACTGCTTGGTTTGCTTGGAGGCTGAGATGGGAGTTTTCTCTGCCCCAAAGCAGGCATGAAATGATTATGAGCAAAGGACAGGACCTCCACATTTCTAGTAATTTCATTAAACATGGAACATTTTTTATTATACTTCTCTTGTGTCATGCTTTCCACTGGAGTAAGTTTAAATCATTGAATGAAAGGGGAAAAAATATATCCAACTTTATGATTTCAGGCTAGTTAGAAAGTCTTCATGTGTGAATATGCCATGCACACGCTACATAAATATAGCATCCATTAATTCTGGATTAAGAAAACAGTGTTAATCCTCACTTTTTTCTTTTTCTTCTAGGTGATTAAGGGAGAGCACTGCTACTAAGTGGTAGCTGTTGTTAAAAAAATAATTTTTAAGTAAAACATAGTGTGATACAAGCTTATCATTCTTTTCTTTTGTTTTTTGGCAGGTGCGTAAGGTTGTGCTCCACCTGCTCTCTTTGTTCTTGCTCTGTTTGAACAAATGTGCCCTGTAGGGCAGTCTGCAGTGTGTACTTCAGGAAAGATGTATCTGTGTGTTTGTGTGTGTGTGTGTGTGTGTGTGTGTGTGTGTGCGCACTTCTTTGTATCCAGGCAGAGAGTGCCGGGCCCTTGTGTTTTATAGCCTGAGATCAAACGTGGCCTGGGTGTCTCTGTGAGCTCATTAGTCTGAATATCCTCTGTCAACAGTCAAAGCAAAATCTTGTTTTAATTAAGAATTATACCTCAGTAGCCGCAGTTTTTATGCCATGCTATATTTTTAGGTTAGTTGTTTATCTGTACTTTATTTTTTTGCTTGTGCTGTATGACAATGACTCCTGAGATAACTTTGAATTAAGCTGTGGATTGTTAAACCTGAGGTGATCGCTGTTTTTGTGTTGCAAGTTTTTTTTTTGTTTTTTTTTTACAAGTTTATACATTTTCATACATAACAACACTGTACCGTGTCTTAGGATCTCCTAACATAATTTTCCCAATTTCTCTCGTGGCATTGTTTTGCTCACCAGAGGCTCTGCTTCTTTTTACAAACCAACTCTCAAGTCCCCTACTCCTCTGCATGTGATCATTAGGATGAGAAAACCAACTCAAGTGAGGAATGAAATTGCGGAAGCATGTTACTTCTGAGGGTTTGAAGATAAATGGTTAATCAAGGCTATTGAGGGCTCTCTTAACGCTTGTTAGTAGGGGGTGTTTTCTGTGGTGCCTTCATGGCAGATAGCCACAGATTCTCTCCTGTGGTACATACCACTTAGGTGGTACTTGAGTTCAGGCTCATCACAACAGGTATGTTTTCCAGTCTGGTCCAGTTTGTCCCGTTTTCTAGCCTTTCTGCTTTCCAAGAAAGAGCATCACACAGGCAGGACAGGCAGGAGAGAGGAGACAAACGCTGGAAAGGAACAGGAGAGGAATACTGTAATTACATTAACAAGGGCCCTGTTCTATTTAAGTGTCTTGATGAGCTATTGCAGTGACAGTGAGCCAATATGCACAATAACAGAAGCCTGAGACTGAAGCAGCTAAATGGTTTCAGTCATCATTATTTTACTAAAATGTCTTTCATGGAGAAGGCCAGTTAATCAGTCATTGTCACCTGAGCCCAGTCAGACATAGCCCAATCCAGCCTGTCCCATGATCAATTTAGTCAGTACATGATGGCATATTTGGCCTATGATGGTTATTAAAATACTTTTATAATGAGAAAGCTAGTAATTTGACACACCTTCATATTAATAGACATATTGACTGGTTTATTTTCCCTGATTTTACACAATTCACAACTGTTAGGTTGCCATTGTGGTGTAAGGAATAAAGTACACATGCATATGAGGATCAGTGTCACACTGTAACCTTCTTCCTCTCCTTATGATTCGTTGCTACATCTCATCTATTGAAAAAAGGTGTCACCATAATTTGTTGCATTAATAGTACAAATGCATTGTTTATTCCATGCATGGTGTTGAATAATGATAGTGATGCTAACAAGAAATACACCATTACTGTTGCTCGTTATATCACTTTGATCAAGTAAATATAACAAAGGTTAGCAGTATTTTTTTTTAGTTGTTTTAATAATGAATAAGTATTTAAAACTGTCTATTAATGTGACTGAGAACAGACCAAAATGAATGGGATAGGGGTTGCTCGGTGGAACAAACATTATTACCACCTCACTTTGTTTTGCCTCCAGCTGTACACAGCATTACTATCATTTCAGCTCTTTGGTTTGGTTTTCTGGTCTGCAGATAGTGAAAATTTGCAGCTAGCAGAATCAGTTCTGTCCTCAGGAGTTGGCACAGACCAAAACGGAGCTAAAAGATAGTGAATACTGCAGTTACATTCACTGAGTGTCCATAAATAAAACCCTATAATAAAGCTGCTTTGTAATGTCTGGATATGCAGCTTTAAAAGTGATTTTATTTTATGCCGATGTTGTCATCATAACATGTATCTGCTGCTTCTAAGTGGTCAAAAAGTCACCTTTTAACATCAGAAAATGGCTCAGTAGACCACCTTGTGTAGGTCACATATGTCTGTTTGGGCTGTTCCAAAGGTCTCCACATTTATAATTGGTGTTTGAGAAAACATGTCCCTCCTAGACAAAAGCACACTAACACTTTTGTCCCCTCATTGATCCTTTTGTCTAATATTCAGTAGCAGCTCCTGAGAATGCATTGTCTCTGTGGCTTTACTTCTGTCAGCTGCTTGTTCATGTTGTCTCTTGACTTGCAGTTCAGAGAACATAACATAAATTGGCAAACAAAGTGAAGCAATAGAAATCTGAAAAGCTGTAGGGAGGTGATTTTCAGTGGTCTTGACAGTACTGGCAACAAGTTAACATTAAAACAATTAATTTACTTGTCCAAAAGCACCACATTGTTGGCTTTAGTCCTTCTGAAGCAGAAAAAAATGTTGTCTCTAAATCATTTTAGGCTTCTGATGCTCAACAGTCTGTCACAGAGATTTTCTTTCAGTAAAGTGTTGATGACAAGTCTCTCCCCCAACAGGAGCCTCAATTTTCACAGCAGTCACAATGAGCTGTCTGTTGTATGAGGGATAACCCTTATTTTATTCACATCTGTTCTCCTGATGTTCCTATTGTTGTTACTTGATGTTTTTAATGTATAAATTAATTTAATAAGCACATGCTTAGCCTTAGTAACTGAGTCAACAGGTTAAACAAAAGGCGAAATTTGAGAAATAAGTTGTTAAAGTGTGTCTGTAAAGGGTTATCTGAGTCATGCATATAGAGTCAACTTTTCTTCAGACAAGAGTTAAAGTACATTCAGTGATGCAGGCAGCTGTCATTAATGTACCCTCAGTGATTGCCTGCATCATTGAAAACACTTGCAGTTGGGTAATGTCTGTACATTCATGTGTACATGTTTTTGTAATTGCCTGTTTTCCCCCTACCCTTTTCTCTCCAGCGACTTACTCTGCTGCATGTGAACAGCAACCAGTGCTTGGACATGCCGTCTGAGGATGACAAGATGGTCCCCACATTGAGAGACTGCAACGGCAGCCGCTCCCAGCAGTGGCTGCTCCGTAACATGACCCTGAGCGTCTGAACTTCACTGCTCCCCCCCATGCCTCTGTCCTCCTCCTCGTCCGATCGAGTCCTGGCTCTCCTCACCCTCACCAGATGGCTCTTACCACACACATCATGCACCTCTTGCTTTTAACAGCCTGGCCAACAAATGTAGAGATCTGGGCAGCAGCTACTACAGGCAGCATCCTGTAGTCATCCTCTCACAGTTCAACACAGGTTCAAGAAAAACTGCACTGCCACCTGCAGTTATGATGAGCTGTAGCTTGGGGAACTTTCCCATTCTAAACTAGGATGAAGGGGCGCTCCTTAAGTCGGTGCATGGCAAACAACTCACATTAAAAGCAAACACACTGTGATGGACACCTGCTAGCTGTGAATCTGCTGCGATGGTCTGAATCCTGCTTAGCTGCTGGACAAACAAACAGAACAGTATCTGTCATATTTTACGGCGCATCTTTTCAATGGTGTGCAATCTTAATGACCTTAATTGGGCTGTGTCCAGGCAGTACATTGGTGTGTCTGCTGCAGGTACTATCTTAAAACAAAATAGCTGGTTTGCTGCTCATTCTCTTTTCATATCAGTTTGTTTTATTCAAATTAAATACAAGTTAGGTAGAGCCCAAACAATACTGGATTTCAGAGGCAAGTACTGATGATATTTGATAAAACTGTTGTACATACTTCAAAGGGGGATAAGCGTGTTAATGGAAACTGTGTGTTTCAAGCAGCATGATGGCCATTTTCAGCTGCAACTGTTGACTGACATCTAAAGATCAGCACTGATGGGTGTTACTATATGGACTAAAGTATCGGGCCACCTACACATTACACCTATTTATCCAGAAGAGCATTTGCGAGGTCAGGCACTGATGTTGGATGAGAGGGCCTGGCTTGCAATCTCCGTTCTGGTTCATCCTAAAAGTGTTTGAAAGGGTTGAGGTCAAGGCTCTGGGTGAGCCAGTCTAGTTCTTCCACACCAGACTCATCCAACTATGCCTTTTATGGACCTTGCTTTGGGGCACATTCATGCTGAAATAGAAAGGGGCATTTCCTAAAGTGTTTCTATAAAGTTGGAAGTATAGAATTGTCCTAAATGTCTTGGTAAGCTGAGGCATTAAGCTTTCCTTTCACTGGAACTAAAGGGTCCAGGCCAACCCTAGAAAAACAACCCCATGACATTATCCCTCCTCCACCAAACTTTAGAGCTGGCACAATGCAGTCAGGCAGGTAATGTTCTCCTGACGTTCATCAAACCCAGACTCAGACTGCCAGATATAGAAGCGTGATTTGTCAGAACATGTTTCCACTGCTTCAGAGTCTAGTGGAAGTATGCTTTACACCACTCCATCTGACACTTGCCATTGTGTTTGGTGATTTAAGGCTTGCATACAGGTGCTTGACCATGGAAACCCATGCCATGAAGCTCCCAGTACAGTTTTTGTGATGGTTTGGAAGTCTGCAGTTATTGAGTAAGTAGAGACTTTTATGCACTATGTCCCTCAGCACTCAGTGACCCCACTCTGTAATTTTACATGGTCTGTCGCTTTGTGGCTGTATTGTTGTAGTTCCAAAATGCTTCCACTTTGCACTAATACAGCTTGGAGTTAATCATGGAATATCTAGGAAGGAAAAAACTGATGAACTGACTTGTTGCAACAGTGGTGCCCTATTATAGTATCATGCTCAAATTCGGTGAGGTTCTTAGGATGACACATTCTTTTTTAAGTATTTATAAAGGCATTCCGCATGGCTCGGTACTTGTTTTTATGTACCTGTGATAATAGGACTTAATTAAATTTGTGAATTCATTGAGTAGGAGGTGTGGCCCAATACTTTTGCCCAGATAGTGTATGTTGTCAAGTTTTGAAGTGTTTTACTGAGTGGAGAACATTCTAGCCCTGTATAACCTACAAACACTTTTCCTCTTCTTTATCCATCCCACTTTAGCATTAGCAGTTTAAGATGTGTCTTTCCACCATGAGATGGGACTCTTGCTATTAAATCTACACTTAACTTGAAACTTGGAGAGATGGTTCATAAGCAAGGTTAACAAGTTGTCAGAGAGAAAGTGGAAGCCCACTTTAACAGAGTAACCAGTCAAATTGCAGCCAAAACCTTGACACCCATATCAGTTCTTTTTTTCAGTTTAACTGAAGGGAAATAACATTTTTACACTGATCCCATGAATTTGGTTAATAAAGAGTTTTGCTTTTGTCTATAAGCAAAGGTTCTGCTTTCTGGTACATAACACATCCAAACATATCTTTGAAATTCCAGGACTGAAAAGTCATGTTAAGTTGTTAATTAAGGTGGCTATCTTGAGCTGTTTGGATAAAAGTGAAGTTCTGCATTACTCTAACAGGAATTAAGGTTGTTTATAAAAGGTGATTTAAGAATATAAATTGGCATTCCATTGGAAATGCCATGTAAAGACGACTCTTTACAAGGAACATAGAATACAGTTTTAATAAAATAAAGAGGTATGTTTGGAAAAACTACTGTAATGTTGTAGCTTTCAACGTATTATTACATAACCAACATTTTTAATCAGTTTCCACAAGATTTCAGATTCCTCCTACTGAAGAAATCATGATGTCTTGGGGTTGAAAAACTATCTGCCTTTAAATAATTTGTTTTTTGTTTAAGTGGTTTATGGATGGTTGGACCATTTTGTGTTAAAAAAAATAATTTTAAGCTGGTATGAGAAAATAATGCAGCATATTAATATTAAATAATTGCCATATCTCATAAATAAATCACATAAGGTCTTGGTCATATCAGTAAGTGAATATTCAATGTGTCACTATTCATCAGTCACCCATACAGTTACTTTTATCCAAAGTGCGGGGATCAGGCAGCAAATTTTATTGTATATAATGCTATTAAGCTGTATCTTGCACCATTGATATTGTATATACAGAACCGATTATTTTTCTAAGAAGCTGTAAAACTTGAACAGTCTTGCAAAAGATATTGAATGATGATAAAATCACTGGGCAGACTCAAGGTAATAAAAAAATAATGCTGACATTGGGCTTTAAAAATGTGGTGTTTTGGAAATCATTATTGGTCCCACAGAACCAATTCTACAATCCCAATTCTAAAAAGGTTGAGGCACTGTGTGAAATATAAATAAAAATCACAATGAAATGATTTGCAAATCACCTTAATCAACATTTTATTTGCAAATGAACATGGAATACCAAATGTCCAAAATGAGCCATTTTACTGTTTCAAGAAAAATACTAGCTTATCTTGAATTTGATGGTAGCAGCACATTTCAAAAAAGTTGGGACAGGGCAACAAAAGGCTGGGAAAGTCAGTGGTATAAGAAACAGCTGAAGGAACATGTTGCAACTGAAAATGTCCCTTCAACTGCACTCTTGTATTCTCCCCAAGGGATCACTACAGCAGATTAATCCACATTGGTAATTTGGCAGAGGTTTTACGCCAGATGCAACCCTCCAGTGTGACAGGGGCTAGTGGCCCCACCTGGAATTGAACCACAGACCTTTTGCTTGTAAGGCAAATGTGTAACCCACTACACTACACTACAGGAACACCAAAGAAACATATTGCAACTAATTAAGTTAATTGGCAACAGGCCAGTAATGAGATTGGGTATAAAAAGAGCATCTTAGAGAGGCAGAGGCTCTCAGAAGTAAAGATGGGCAAAGGTTCAGCAATCTGTCTGAATCTGCATCTACAAATTGTGGAGAAATTTCAAATTATGTTCTTTAATGTAAAATGTCTAAAACTTTGAATATTCCATTGTCTTCAGTGCATAATATCATCATAAGATACTGAAAATCTGGAGACATTTCTGTGCGCAAGGGACACAGCCGTAAAACCAATATTGGATGCTGGTGATCTGTAGACCCTCAAGCAGCACTACATTGCAAACAGGAATGATTCTGTCGTGGAAATCACTGCATGGGCTCAACACTTCCAGAAATTGCTGTCTGTACAATAGAGCTTAACCAACATTTGTGGATGGCAAGTTGCACTGTATTCACAAAGAAGAATCCATATGTGAACATGATCCAAAAATGCTGCTGTCCTTCTCTATGCCAAAGCTTAATTAAAATGGACTGAGGCAAAGTAGAAAACAGTTCTATGGTCAGATGAATTGAAATTTGAAATTCTTTTTGGAAATCATGGAATGCAGCATCCTCTAGACTAAAGAGAAGAGGGCCCATTGGTTTGTTATCAGTGCTTAGTTCAAAAGCCTGCATCTCTGAGGGTATGGGGGCCTATGGTACTGGCAACTTGCACATCTGGAAAGGTACCATCATTTCTTACTGAAACACGTGTTTCAGTAAGAAATTGCTAAGCTGAATACTGCAGCTATTAAAACAGCATGGCTTCTTAGCAGAAGAGTCTGGGTGCTGGACTGACCTGCCTACAGTCCAGACCTGTTACCAACTGAAAACATTTGGCACCTCAATATAAAAATACAAAAAAGAAACCCCAGGCTGTTCAGCAACTGGAATCCTATATAAGACAAGAATGGGACAACATTCCTTTCTCAAAGGTCCAGCAGCTGGACATTTGCAGACTATTGTTAAAAGAAGAGGTGGTGCTACACAGCAATAAACATGGCCCTGTCTCAACTTTTTTGAGACTTGTTCAAGATGAGCTAGTATTTTTCATGAAATAGTAAAATGTCTCACTTTCAACATTTGATATGTTTCCTGCGTTCTTTTGTGAATAAAATGTTGACTTATGAGATTTGCAAATCATTGCGTTGTTTTTATTTATATATTATACATAGTGTCCCATACTTTTTGAAATTGGGGTTGTGGAAATGGATTTACCAAGTGCCTGCTTGGCATTCAGATTAAAATTCAGCGACTTCTTTGATATCGCACACACACATTTATTGTTTTCATAATCTTAAAGTGCATGGTGTTCAAATAGGAATGTAATGTTTCAAATGTGGGTTGAAAATTTGTCATTTGTTTGTACATTTTGCCTTTTTGTAGAAAAAATAAAACTTCTGGACATAAAATAACCATTAGTTTCACTGTCGAGCAACTGACAGCATGTTGCACCAAAGCTTAAGTTGATTAATAAGTTTTAA
Organism: Etroplus canarensis; assembly: GCA_015106775.1. Classification (NCBI taxonomy): domain Eukaryota; kingdom Metazoa; phylum Chordata; class Actinopteri; order Cichliformes; family Cichlidae; genus Etroplus; species Etroplus canarensis. The sequence continues at coordinate 30,412 of VUQH01044373.1, read as the reverse complement.
GTCCCCCAAACACACACACACACACACACACACACACACACCTCATTACCAGGGTTCAGTCTCTGTGTTTTATTTTTAAAACACAGTAAATGGTTGCCTCTCTTTCATGCTGAGAACAACCCTAGTACAATAGGATGCCACAAGAATTACATTGTAATGTTTCTGCTTTTTTCCATTATGTGTAAGGATGAAGGTACTTCTGACATGGATCATTATTTTGTGTAACTCTTATGACCTTTCAGGTGGTTTGGCTTTGTTAAATTTGAGATGCCAAAGTGCTCTCTCTGAATAGGACACAGACAAAATACAGCTAGACATTTGGTGGAGATAGACACAGAATACCTAGCTTGCAATGGACATTATGAATCGTACAGCTTCACTCATTATTATTGTAAACATGATTGTCTCTGGTTTTTGATCAGCTGAATAATGACTAGATAATGTCAAAAGCTGTTAATACAGTAGCATATATATTCAATATTTTATCTCAACAAATATCTTAAACCTAAATTTATGTAAACAGCAAATTTATATATTTCAGAAGCTGGAATAAAAAAAAAAACAGACTTGATGACTTATTCATTAAATGTCAGGTTTATTGATTGGAACCAGGGTTTCCAAAGTGCTACCCATAGTCCAGTGACCAGCACAGCAGAAAAACACCATGTTTCAACTTCTGTTGTAGCCATCATAGCCGGCTAAACCTTTGGAATACTGACAAGAAAAGCTGGCGTCAGTGTGACAGCCACCTAATCAATGATTCAAAGCCTAAAGAACAGTGAAAAAAGGGACTAAAAATAAAATACCATCCTCACACTAAATATGTTTGACATGCAGTTTTCATGTGTGACGCACAATCATATGCTGGCACCCTTAATTGTCACAGAACCTAGGGATTAGAAATATAGTAGGGCATTTTGGCAAATGTGCCTCTGTTGCTGAGATGCCAGCTCTATTCTCATGTCTATATTGAAATAAATAAATAAATGAATGGGATATCTTGGCTCTTAGGTAGTCCAGCACAAAGCCCCTACTAGTTACATAGTTTAAATAATTCTGGTTATATATAGGCCAAGCCAAGCTAGCTGAATTCCTCTGTTTCTGCTCATGATGCGACGCTGCACTATCCAGCTGCTTCCCAACTTCATATTTAAAGTACAGATACAGCTAGGTATATTAGGTTTTTTTTTTTATAATTTTGCCTCTGTACAACATCCCTATGGATTTTAAACCAATCAGTCAAATGGTGATCGAAGTGCAAACTTTTAGTTTTTTATTCAAGGACTCGATAAAAGAATTGCATTAACTGTCTGTCTAATAAGTCACTTTACACATAGCCACCCATTTTCAGAATCCTCTGTGGTGGTGTACAGAGCCAAAATTATAAACCCAATTTCAAGAAAAGTTGTGATATTTTCCATGACAAAAGTAAAGATTTTCAATAGTTTTACTGAACTACTGAACAATTTTAGAATTTGATGGCAACATGCATAAAAAAAGTTATTACAGAGTTAAAATAAGATTGAAAAGAGCACAAAATATTGAAGGAATACCAGTTAGGAAGCTTCCACATTAAGCAGGCTAATTGGGCACTGGTGAGGTATCATGATTGGGTGTAAGGGGGGCATCCATCAAAAGCTCAGTCTTTGCAAGCAAGGATAGGTCATGGCTCACCCCTTTTTTTTAACCACAATTTGTGAGAAAACTGCTAGTCAGTCCAAAAGAACATTTCACAATGCAGGACTGCAGGGGATTTCAGTCTGTAAACATCTTGATTGAGTTTGCATGGCTGCTGCCTTGGCATGATCTCCCTTGTGAAAAAGATTTGATCTCAGTTGGACTTTCTGGTTAAATAAAGGTTAAATAAAAAATTCTACAGTGCATAATACTGTGAAAAGATTGAGAGAATTAAGAGACTTCTTGGTGTGTTAAGGACAAGGTTGGAATCCACTGCTGAATATGCATGATCTTTGAGCCCTCAGGCTACGTTGCCTAAGAAACCATCATGGTACTCCAACAAATACAGTCACCTTGTGTTGAGAGTATTTCAGAAAACCATTGTCACTTAACACAGTCCGTCGCTGCATCCAGAAATGCAACTTGAAACTGTATTATGTAAGAAGGAAGCAAGGAGAAAACTCTATGCAGAAACACTGTTGAGTTATCTGGATCCAAGCTCAACTCATAAACCAAAAGATTGTTTTTAGGGAAAGATGCATCTGTGCATGGTATGGGGGTGCATCAGTAAATACGGTTTGGCTGACTTGCATGAAGGTGAGGGTACCATTGACTCTGAGACAGATGCTGTCATCAAGGTGATGTCTCTTCTTGGAACATCCACGCTTATTAAAGCAGGACAATGCCAGACCACCTTCTGCACGGCTACAACAGAGTGGCTTCATACCAGTCTGGATCCCATTAAAAATGTATGGCATATCATGAAGAGGAGAATCAGACAGTAGCGACCACGTACTGTTGAGCATCTGAAGTGTTATATCAGGCAAGAATGGGCAAAATTTCCAATTGTGAAACCACAATAACTCGTTTCCTCAGTTCCACAACAATTAAAAGCTAATTATTAAAAGGAAAGGTGATGTAACACAATGACAAACATGCCTCTGTCCCAAATTTTGTTGAGCATATTGCAGCTAAGCTTTGGTATATTTACAAAATACAATTATGTTGGTCAGTAAAACTACTGAAAAGATTTTCTTTGTGCATTTGTCAGTTAAATAAAGGTTAATGTAAATTAACATAGCACAGATTTTTTTTGCTTATAATGAATTTTGGAAAATATCCCAACTTTTCTGGAAATGAGGTTTGAGTAAAAATGCATGATTGCCCCAAAACTCATGTACCTAACTGTATGACAGTAATTTAAATCAAAATATGTATCCAATGTCTATTTAGTTGAGGTAGAAAAAAAAGAAAGAAAACACTTTGTTTAATACGCCCCTATTTTTTTCTCTTATTGGCTATACAGTAAATTTCCTTTCCCTTACATGTCTTTTTGGTCAATATTTTGCAAACCTCTCTCAGGGGGTTACTGCAGAGGTATTAACAGTTGTTGTTGTAGGGCTGACAAAACATCAGTGCCTCACCACACTCCCAGCAGCCACCCTGAGGGAACTGACTGTAGTTTTAGACAGTCTCACACCTGTAGGAAGCCAAACCCAGGCTGGTTAACCAGGCCTGTGAGGATAAGATAGTAGAATGGTGGGCACACCAGGAGGGTCCATTAAGGGGTGAGATGCTTTAAAATAATAGCCCTAATGGAAGGCTTATCTGTGGCTATCTGCAGCTTTCTGTGGCTCTTGAAGGTAGAACATCCTCACCATGAAGGCTGTGCAGTTCTCAACTATTTAAAGCATGAGCTCTTTTATGCTCAGAAAGTACTATATAAATAGGTGGCTTTGTCTAGAGACCCAAGACCACATTACACCTTGTTTAATTCCCTCATTTTCCACAGCAAAGTCTCCTTTATTCCTTATTCTGTTTGTTTAAAAAATCCCCAGTGTTTTCTAATGTTTTACTCCAAAAAGTTTATATATATATAAAAATAAAAGGTTGGTAAAATACCTATACATTTAAAGGTACATCCAGGCATTACCCTTGTCTTTTTTTAATCTCAGTGTTGCTTATACAAAAACTCACTTTTTTGGCTTTTCTTTACTGATGCCCATCCCAGGGAAATTCCAAGGGCACAACAGGAGCAACTGAACCTCTTGTTTCCCTCAGGTCTGATTGTCTCCCTAACCTGTTTCCATTAAACCATCATCACAAGAAACTCGACGCTTTCGTGCCCCGACTTGAAATCTAAGGCTGTACATTTTGTGTCCTATTCCTTCAAGTGTCTGCAGTTTGCTTGATTGTATGCCGGTCAGCTTGCCTCTCCCTACACTATATATGGGTTTCTATCAACTAAGTGAATCCAATAATGGGTAGAGGCCGAGTAGAGGAGAAAGAGAGGGGGATAATCAAATCTCTGGTTGTGTCTTTTTGCCTCACTAGAGACCAAAGGAGAAATCCTGCACTTAATTGTTGAGGGGACCTAAAGTTCCAGAGCACCTACACTGGAAAGCAACATTAATTAGACATAGTTTGAGGCTAATATCTCAGATGGGGTAATATCCACTGCCACAGGGGGCATCCACACACCCACACATACAGAGAATAATGTACAGTACCTGCCTGCAGATGCACAGAGGCAGCCAAGGGTTTCAGCTGAGACATTTCTGATGTATGCTTGCCATCTCTTGAGTAATTTTTATTGATTTTCAGGGAGGAAGTAGCTCTAACAAGCTTCTCCTATGTAATAATCTCCTTTTTGCGACGAAAGCAGTGATTAGGAGGAAGGGTCCCGCTGCTTTCAGCAGTAATTGTGTAGTAATCAATCATCAATCTCCAGGAGTAGTTCGACAAAGCACTCCTGTTCAGATGCTATTTTTGACCCTAGCAACAACTAATAAGGTCTAGCTTTGGCTAGGGACAGAAAAACCAACAGATGCAGAACGATATTCTCATTTGCTGTTAAGTGTACCAACAATTTTTCTCTACAGTAATTTTTGATCCATGATTATGTAACTATAAGAGGTATCATCCTCAGTATCACACTCTTTTTTTGTGGTTGCTTCTTTCTGCGGCTTACAAACAGCTGTAATGCTGGTTGATTACCACAAGATGCTGACAATTTCATATCTCCCTTGGAGGCTCCATATTTTGACCTAATTGCTTCACTCCTATGGAAATGATTTCTCTGCCAAAGCAAGAGCTGAAATGGGGATAACTACCGAGATGAAGGTCATGAAACTTGGTGGACAGGTGGTGCATGGACAAAAGAAGAAACCAATCAAATTTTGGTGTATATCTATTTCACTTTCACTTTCTTTAAAAACTGCAAAATAGGGCATTGGCCTTGGCAGAGGATGTGCTCCCCAAGTGCTCTTCTAGTTTAGAGATGCTGCTCTGCTTATCCACCTCATGGTTTTACATTACACGCCAAGCATCAAGGAGAGCCTGATATTGCTTCAGCATCCAATGAGCATACTTCAGATTATGTTAAAACCTAATCTTTGTCTGAAGAAAAACATAGCACGTCTGTTAGCAGAAAAGGATTGTTTGTTCAAAATTCAAAAAATCAATACTGTAGCAGCTAAATAAGATTACAGAGAATTTTTTAGTGAGGAAGTCATAAATTTGTGGGGGGTGTAGAAGAACAAATCCATCACAGCCAGCATCAAAGCTGAGGCGGTTTTCCCTGCACTGTCTTTGATTGTAGAGATTATAAAGGAAGATAGAAAATAAGAGAAGATTGCCTGACGTGATGGCTGATCTTCCCAGAGAATAACCTCAAGTGCTATTCTAGCTGATTTAGAGTGGGGAACAAATGCATCTTGTGTCCTACATTGGTCTGATTAGATTAATAAATCAATCCCATCCTCACCCGCCCATCAGGTTTTGCTCAGGCTATTTTTAAGAAATGGGTTACAGAAGATCATAAAAGTATTTCTGACCACTAACTACCACATGACACTAGCTGTTGCATTAGAAGATTCTACATGGAATGCGTTGGTCATGAAAGAAATGGTTTTGGTGGAGAAAAACCTTTTCTTTGTTGAAGCAAAATGTGCTGCTTTTTAAAATTCTGTCATTATCAGATGAGAACTAATCTGCATATACTCCAATTTAGTGCACAGTGTTACACATCAGCTGCCTCCTGGTGTGCGACAAGAACAAGCCCGGACCTTAACCTCTTTCTTGTATTTAGCTGTCACTGACGAGGCCTATGTCTGAGCAGAATTAAAAAAGCATTTCTGCAGGGTGGGAATGTTTTGCGTAACGGTTTTTATAGACTCCCTTATGGTTGATCATTTCTGGGAACAAGCATAAATAGCGCTTCTTAACACCACATGGTATTTTTGTAATTGTCTCTCTGACTGATGAATGAATCCATGTGGAAATGAGAGCTTACTTGTGAATCATATGAAAATGAAACGGCACATGATAACAACCAATTTATGAAAGCAGAGCAGCTGAATACATTTTACAGTTGTGTCAAATAAAAGGTTTCTATACATTATTGTGCAAAAGTATAAAGCCACCTCTAATTTCTTTATATGTTGCTAGGAAAATGGGAAATAGGTGCAATGATTTACAGAAACTTTTCTAAGAATAAATGAAAGTATATGGCACTTAAAGCAAAAACAGAGTTTGTACAATTCTAACCAGCTTCAAAATCAATATTTGGTATGACCACCTTTATTCTTCAACACAACCTGAACTCTCTTAGGCAAGCTTCTGGTACTTTATTTAAGTAATATACCTTTCAGCTGTTCCCTTGTATTCTCCACCAAGGGGTCGCCACAGCGGATTAATCTGCATTGGTAATTTGGGAGACATTTTACTCCAGATGCCCTTTGTGACGCAACCCTCCATGGTGAGAGGGGCTTCTGTCCCCATCTGGAATTGAACCAGGGATCTTTCGCTGGGAAGGCGAATGCGCAGATCACTCCAGGCTTATTGAAAGACATTCCAAACCTCTTCTTTTGATGTTGGTTGCCTTTGGTCCATTCTTTGTCAAGAATGGGCCACACTGTTTCAGTAATGCTGAGGTACATTCATCACTCCGTAAGACCTGGTGCCATTGATTTTCAGTCCAGTTCTTGTTTAATTTGGCATAACTCAGCCTTTTCCCCTTTTTTCACTTCCTTAAGATTGACTTCTTGACTGACAGTCATCCTTCCACTGAGGCTGTTTCTGATGAGGCCTCAGTGAACGGTAGATGCATCAACCGAAGGGCCAAATGCCTCTCTCAGGTCCTGTGTCAGGCCTTTGCTGGAGTTTTTCCTTTTTCTTAAGGACATGGCTTTTAGATGCTGTTCATCTGCTGTAGCTAGCTTTTCTTAGGCTTGACACTTCTTTCGTCCTCCACTTGTCCAGTTCCTTCAATTTTTTTTAAGGAGACACAGCACATCATGCTGAGATATGCCAAATTTTCAGCTAATAGCTCTTTGGGAATCACCTTGTCGGTGCAAAATACTATTTTATGCCCAGTAACCATGTTATGCTTGGTATTTTTATAGAGTCAGTGAAAGAAATTGGAACAAATTGTGATTTTACAACAGGCTGTTAGTAACAAAGTGCCTAAAGATACAACTTAAAATTTGCAAAACTTCAGGAAGCCTGGAGAATGACTGACAAAGACTACTTTTAAAAATTACAAGAAATTCTGGCTCTTTGGCAGCAAAATAAAAAGAAATGATGGGTGGTCCAAGACTTTTGCCCAGTACTGTACATATTATGCCAACTGCCTACCTAAACACAATAAAGCATGTACCTTCGTTTGCTCCTCTGTATTCTCTCCAAGGGGTCGCCACAGCAGATTAAGCCGCATTGGTAATTTTTTTAATGACAAATACGCTTCCTGATGCAACCCTCCATGGTGAGAGGGGCTTGTGCCTCCACCTGGAATCGAACCAGGGACCTTTCACTAGGTGAATGTGTAAACCACTACACTACAGGGACAATTCTACCTAAACACACTACTTTCTGCAAAAGTTAGAACAGTGTTTGCAATTTCATGTGGGATTTTGTTCTTCATTATTTTTTGTCCTGATACGGGAAGAATTGGTGTTACATACAGTAGTCCCTAGAAGTAGGAAGCAGCATTTCAGTAAGAATGTAATTATCAGTTTAAACACACACACACACACACACACGGTAAGTGAGGTAAAGCTGCATTTTTGATTTTGATTTTTAAAAAACTGCATTCATTCTTACTTTAAGTGGTCCCTATTTAATCATGCATATTTAATTTTCTCTTGATTTGTTGGCCTCAGGGGATTTAAAAGTCAAGAACACTAAAGAACATAGCAAAGAGACTTTGTTATCAAAAAAAGCTCCACTGTATCCTGGAGTTAATTGCTCTTTTCTAAAAGCACATGCAGGAGCGACACTTTGACAAAAGTAGAGTAAAAACTTTTGTTTCAGTGCGCATATGCGTGAAATACAGCAATTAAAAAATTCTAGCTCATGGTGCTGGCTGGCTGGCTGTTGGACAGTCCAAACTAATAGCCTTATTTTTTGCTCTGCAAATATGTGAATAGCCTTTTCCTCCTAATGAGAGCCAGAATGCAGGGATTGGATGACCTGTGTCCCCCTGCACTCATTATAAAAGCACAGAGTCCTGTAGAAGCTGAAGCCAGTGTTCACCTGGCAATTATGATGGCCTGGTGACTGATGGGGAAATCTTTTCCTGTGTGTTCCCCTCAAGAGGACTGAATCACAGAGCCTTGCAGACAGCACTCGGAGGCATCTCAACTTTGCTCTGTGCTGCCATGCAATCATTCATTTGGAAACAGTTATGTCAGGCCTTTGTGCTGTTTTTAGAAGCTACCATTGGTACAGTAGGGCTTGCTGGGTTCTGAATGGACATGGAATATCATGTGGTTAACCACAGGGACAAAAAGGATACTAGGGAAAGTAGATTTCACCTGGAACCAGACTAACTTAACAGAGTATTGATCCTTGTGTGCTCAGACACTGGATCCAGAAATGGTTTTAAAATAACAACATTTCAACTATATTCTTCAAATAAAAGATCAAGAGATGCTGCATGACATGGCACTAGAGACAAAAGTAATGCTCCATATTCACATATGACTGTGTGTGATACTACACTGGGTGCAAGAAAATGTGTAGGTGACTACTGAGCCTGATTCAGAGGGTGATTTATTCATTTGATCTATTTGCTCTTTCTGGGGAGAAAATAAATAGAACAGAATCAATCCACATTGCTGCCTCATAGATGATACAATGTCTCTCACTAAAGCCGTTTTGCTATCTAAGCTGCAGTTATCAGTGACTTCTTATATGATAACTGTGCTTTTAGCAGGAAAAAAAATGTCATCATAAAATTAAAAGAAGAGAAAGGGAAAAGGGTGGAGATACAGTAGCTGTTTGTTATAGAGGTGGTGGTATCATGTGTTGAGAGAAAGCCTGGGTAACTATGGTGTGGGTGTATTCCTCTGTGGCCTTGATCTTGGAAATATGACGAGCGAATTTCGGTTCCAGCTTTTTGTCCTCCTGAGATCTAAAACAGTTTGCTGGGAGTGCCAGTAACTTCCCCACAGAACAAGTTACTCTATTAAGAGATCCAGTGTGTAACATTCACGAAATAAAGCGGGTGCAGTCACCCATGGGATGGATGAGGGGTCATCTGTGGCCGTCAGTACAGGTGACCCAGAAGAATAGCCATTAAACACGGTGCATTTGAAAATGTTCTCTGTAAATGGGAGGACTTTTCCTTAAACTGCATATATACTAAAGAAGAATAATGAGACCAACATTTGTTAGGCAAAATGCATCATGACAGTTCCTTTGCAAGAGAGATAACGACTTACAGGACAAAAATGCAGCTTCTTTCAAATCTGGAATTTATGATATCCTATTAATTAGTTTGGCAGCATCACAGAGAGCAAGACAGCTGCTTTTACATCGCTGGAGTCTAAAATGTTGCTCTCAGTGTAATTATTTGAAAGTCATCAAGACATCTTGACTGCAATTTCCCATATTTGATCACTTGAAAAAAAAAATCTGTCAAATCAGGCGAATCCTCTTCCCTCCTCCTCCAAATTGTCTGTCTTTGTAGTACCACTAGGCAACAGTGAGTGCATCATTGAAACCGTGGAAGTGCGCAGGAGCCGAGCAGGGAAATCGAAGGGAAAGAAGGATTTGAGCAGGCAAAAGAGCACCTGGTGGATCTCTACCGCTGAACCATGAGAATCCAGTCGATATTTCTCTAAGAGAGGGGAAAGGTGCCCGAAAAGAGCCAGGCAATCAGCGTCGATGCGCGCAGTAGAAAATGACGACAGTGGGACAGTGATTTTCTTCCAACAGCTCGTCATCTTTTACAGTCATATTCTTGGGCGCAATTTATCTCCTATGTGTACAGATCACAAAGGAAGGACTGGAAGCCGAATTATCTCCAAAGCGGCCGCAAGTGCGCACAGAGAGTTTTCATGCTGGGAACCATTTCCAGAGACTAATTACGCAGAGATATTGTTAATTTACAGACCGCTTAAGGATTTTGAACTTTCCCATGAAAACTTACTCCGTGAGTACAGTTCTGAACAGGTCGATATAGCCCCATCCTTCACGGGCGATGAGTAATCCACGACGCTGCAACTGATAAACCTCTAAAACCTGGACTGCGACTGCGGCGCGTTTGGATATCTTATCCTGTGCGTCGCTTATTTTTTTTATTTTTCATATGGCTTCTATCTTTGGGGTTTGTAAACTGCTCGTACATTATTGATATTTCATGGCTGTAGAGTGCAGCAACAGTAGTGTGTGGAGAAAGAGGACGGTGCAAGTCTAACTGGGGAGAAGACAGCGCACTTTTATCGTCTTATTTCCAAAAAGGAGACATTGCGCACGGGCACTAACGACTGCAGCAACTAAAAGCCAGACTTTTAAAAAAAAAACAAAAGAAGAAAAAAAAAAACACTGAATCCTTTGTTATTTCTTTCGCTGCTGTCATCGTAGTATGTCTGCACTTCGAAAGAAATTTGGGGACGATTATCAGGTAGTGACCACCTCATCTAGCGGGTCTGGATTCAATCAGCCTCCCCCAGAGAAAAAGAAGAAGAGGCAGCGGTTCGTGGACAAGAACGGGCGATGTAACGTCCAGCATGGGAACCTGGGTGGTGAAACCAGCAGATACCTCTCAGACTTATTCACAACACTAGTAGATTTGAAATGGCGCTGGAATCT
>VUQH01044373.1:0-19619 GCA_015106775.1 Etroplus canarensis | reverse complement strand
GGCGCTGGAATCTATTTATTTTCATCCTCACCTACACGGTAGCTTGGCTCTTCATGGCCTCTATGTGGTGGCTCATCGCGTACATCAGAGGAGACCTCAACAAAGCCCACAATGATAAGTACACTCCATGTGTGGCCAATGTCTATAACTTTCCCTCAGCCTTTCTCTTCTTCATAGAGACCGAGGCCACGATAGGATACGGTTACAGATACATTACAGACAAATGCCCCGAGGGGATCATTCTCTTTCTTTTCCAGTCGATCCTCGGATCGATCGTCGATGCGTTTTTGATCGGCTGTATGTTTATCAAGATGTCTCAGCCCAAGAAAAGGGCCGAGACTTTGATGTTCAGTGAACATGCGGCGATTTCCATGCGAGATGGAAAACTAACTCTCATGTTCAGGGTCGGCAACCTGCGTAACAGCCATATGGTCTCTGCACAGATCCGCTGCAAATTGCTGAAAGTGAGTGATGCCTTTTGGTCTAACCCCACTGTTTATCACTGTGCAGCTCATGATTTGTTTAGAGAACTGATACAGAAAGGCCTACACACTGACATTTAAGCCTACTCCTTACTGTTCACAGCGCCGTGAGGCATCTGTTGGACAAAGCCTCGTTCCTATTTCCAAATTTTCTAGACTGCAGTGGATGCAAGTTATACCAAAATTGTGACATATTCTACCACCAGGAAGAACATTAATTAATCTTAAGTCACAACACAACAGTAGGAACCTTGTTGGGATAAATTATAAACATTTACATTTACAATAAACAGACAAGTTTTCCAAGCAACAGGGACCTTGAATTCATAAGCTTGCTTCTTCAAACTGCTCAAAGTGTTTAATACTCGAAAATTCTCATCTGTTCATTACTCTGCTTTCCACCTCACTTTTCAACCATATAGATGCACATCCACAAATTACCATAATCACAGACAAGAGTGTGGTGATAATAAAGCTGAAAAAATGGAAAAAAAAGGTTATGTTAAAGATAGGTACAGACCACACTGCAACAACACTCAGCTGAACAAATTATGACAACTGTTTTTGTTTCATAAAGGCAAATAAGCCTTATTGTTGTGTCTTGTTGACATGTTCTGACACAACAGGTGAGTATAAGACAGATGAACCCATTCTTTATCAATAAACTGAAACTATTTTGTGATTATACATTTAAAGAGTCAGCGACACATTATATCTATGCTGAAATTGATGGTCTTGCAGTATAGATGCCTCTTTAGACTTAATTTAAGAAAATTATAGTAATCTTACTGATAGATTAGACTGATGGTTGGCTGTGATTGCATATAAAATGTGAAAAGCTTACACAAAGGCTCTTGATAAACTGTGGATATCTGTCTTACCCCTTCTTTCCTGCTACCAAACATCTCTCTGTCACTTTCTGTATGCTTCCTTAGTCTCGGCAGACACCCGAAGGCGAGTTTCTTCCGCTGGATCAGCTGGAGTTGGACGTGGGTTTCAGCACCGGGGCAGATCAGCTCTTTCTCGTCTCACCGCTCACGATCTGCCATGTGATTGACACCAAAAGCCCCTTCTATGACCTCTCCCAGAGGTCCATGCAAACAGAGCAGTTTGAAATTGTGGTGATACTAGAAGGAATAGTGGAGACCACAGGTGAGTAACAACAAACATACATTTTTGATGGCCCGCTCTGGTAAAAATTGCAGCCTGTAGCCTGTTTTACTACAAGCTGTTCCTCCAGGCAAAGTCTACAGTAGAGGAGTGTGTTGTATTGTCTCTTTACTGGTGCTGAAGTGCTTTGATGTATTTCTGCAATAGATATGGATAATATTGAACTCCTTCATAGGTGCTAATGGCCGGCATCCAAATGGACTCAGTATTGACCTCTTGATTGCATTTGATTGATTTTTATTTCTGTGGCAAACACATGGAGCTGCTAATAATGAAAGTGGTTAGCATTTATAAAACAGAGGTGATTAATTATGTGTTGCAGACATTATTTGAATTTTAACACCTTCTATATTTTGGGAAGTTAGGCAGAGTGTCAAGCCACATATAAGTGTTGACCACTTAAACTCTTGCAGATTACTGTTAGGCTATAAACATTTTCTTTGTGTCATCTGCAATAAAGTCTATTCCTCTGTCTTTGTGGCTGAACAGCCCTTACCTCTTGGCTGCTGTTCTCAGAGGGCATAATAATTTGCTTTCTAAGGTCCCTTTAGAATTAGGGGAATTCCATTTCCACAAGATGAGCAATGCCCCGAGTAAAATTCTCCACCATAGTCATTTTAAATTCGACGGTTTATTTGACACAGTTGCTATAGTAAGAGTGGGGAGAGCTCCCTCAGTGTTACAGAGTGAACACAGGAGCAGTTTTAATAGGCTGGTTCAGAGAAAACAACATATGGAGATGTGATGGGGAAGCTTACAGGCCAACACTGCAGACAGTAATTAGCAGAGACGTTCAACTCCTGATAGATAATCATGATAGCAATTTATTGCAGTTGTATTAAAGATTGATCTGACTATGACCCTCCAGCTCAGGGCATGCAGTATTTATGATGTATCGTTTCAGCGAGACTTGACAGATATCAAAAGGTGTTGTTCATTATTGAATAACATTAATATACTCCAGTATGCAGTGTCTCTACAGTCTGAGATTTGTGTAAGACAAATTTGGGTTGCATCATGATTAATGCAATAAATAATCAGTAAACATCTGGTGTAAAACGATCTCAATCTTCATTTTCATATTACAGCAATTGCACGTCTAAGCTAAAACTTGCCTGCTGTTCTGAACAAAGTGCTTGGTTTTAAAGTATGAAAATCTGCAGTGTAGCAATGCGATAAAATTAGCATTGTTATATTTGCAGATATTTATAGCGTTACAGTGTCAGTGAAGCATGTGTCATCACATCATCCGTGGCTGCATTTTTTGGGATTGTTGTGCTTACGTTTGTATTTCACAGAAGTGTCTGTATGGAGGAGCAGTTGTGGTTATGTGAAGTTGGTGGAAAGGCTGATGTAGAAACAATCTATAGTTAAAAATTGATGTACAGTGAAAGTCTAAATTCTCAGACGCTTTCATTTCTGGCCAGTGTAACTCTGTTTCCATGGCAACCTCTCCTTAAGTATTCAGGATTGCAGCACTGCACCTAAACTTAGTTTTGTGTATATATATATATATATATATATATATATATATATATATATATATATATATACACACATATAGGAATTATAACACCATTTCAGTAATAAATCAGACAATCAGGCAAATTTGTTGTTTCAAACATGAATTTAATTTGCAGTGTTGACCCAGCAATAAGGAGGATCTCTTCTGAAGTATGAAAAGCAGACAGAGGCATGGCATTACTCTTCCATAAAGTGCTTTCCAGAACAGGTGATACAGCAGAGAAAGAATAAGATGAAATATTTATGAGGCTTGGTGTTTACTAGTGAAGAAGCTGCCCAACTCCCCAGATCTATTTTTTTCTCTCTTGTTATGTGTGGAAAAACACTGTCTGGGACACGAGTTAAAATACTCTCCAGATTAAAGCTTCACCATCACTGGCTCTTTGGAGCTTCCCACTAGATAATAACAGACATGACACTGTACCCTTTTTGACACACTAACCTTTCGTTCCCTTGGTTCACACAAAAATATTTTGTCAGTTCTCTTTACGCACAAAAGAAGAAACGAAGAGCATGAAGGAGCTCAGAATCGTTCCATTTTGCTGTGGCCTCAGACAACCTCTACATTGTACAAAAAGGCACGAGCTAACCATTTTTTTTCTTTTGAATAGGAGCCCAAAGTGTTTTTAATCACTGCCTTGATGTGATACACCTTCCAAATGAGGCATGTAGGTTGTCTTGTGGCATCCCCTTTTTTTCCTGAAGTAATACCAGTTGTGCTCCAGTGGATAAATTGCAGTTAATGTACTGTGTGTGCTGTCTGAAGAGCAGGCTAGCTTCAGGGGGAAAAAAAGCACAAATGAGAGGCTCGTAGTAACAAGTTGTGGATGAGTTAATGGCCCTAACAGGAATAATTTCTAACAATCGATAGAAGCAACACACACCAATTTACTTCCCAGCAAGAAATTTAACAATGTGACTGGTTACAGAGCAGTGCCAGCATGTCAGGTTCTGTGCCTGTGTGTGCTCCATCCCCCGATTACGTTGTGAATCTCTGCACAGTAATACTGACCTTAGTTATTTTTGCATTATCTGAGCATCGCAGACCTGACAGGTGCATGGATAAAGACATAGGAATTTATTGCAGCTAGAGTAAATAACAGGTACTGATGTCAGCCCAGCTACTTCTGGATGCTTGTGATTTAGGTATAACTGCAATGTGTAATAAATAAACATACATTTTGTTGTTTTAGAGTTTTAATAACATTGTTTACCTATTAGACTATACATTTAACAATGGCCTTATTAAGATCACACACGTGATGAAGACTCTGCAAGGTAGATATATTTTCTCACTTGTAATAAGGTAGAATCTTCCAGAAAATGGTGATAAGATTTCTTTATATTATTATGTGCATAAGAAGGTTCTATGCATCTTGGACTCGGTTTAAACTAGATTTTAAAATGTACCTCAAATAATCAGGCTGAAGTGCAATTAGGTGTGAAAAAGCGTATGTGTCCAAGGTGTACTGCTGACCGCTTGTGTTCAGAATTTTTTGACTTTTCAGCTATAGGGTCAAATTTATTGTCAGTCCCCAGTGAGGGAAAAAATCTTGCTACCAAAGGCTACCAAAAAATCTAAATGTTTGGCACCAAGTAAGATGAAAAAGGACTGCCACATCTTGCACTAATGACATACACTATATGAACAAAAGTTTTGGGCCACAGCTCTTAATCTTTGATTTTCAGGTGTTTCAGTGTGTCCCATTGCCACAGGACTATAAAATCAAACACATAGCCATGTAGTCTGGTACTATAATTGGATGCAACCATTGCAACAAGTTAGTTTGTGACATTTCTTCCCTCCTAGATATTCCATGATCAACTGTACAGTAAGTGGTATTATTGCAAAATCGAAGCATTTAGGAACGACAGCAGCTCAGCCAGAAAGTGGCAGACCATGGTTGCTGAGTGCTGAGGTGCATAGTGCAAAAAAGTCTCCAATGCTCTGTTGACTATGTAACTGCAAAGTTCCAAACCTCTTCTGGCATAAGCTTAAGTGCAAAAAAACCTGTATGCTGGGAGCTTCGTGGCATGGGTTTCTAGGTTCAGCAGCTGAATGCCAGCCTCCCATCACTAAGCAGAATAGTAAGCTTCAGATAGAGTGACGTAAAGCATTCTGCCACTGGACTCTGGAGCAGTATGAATGTGTTCTGTGGGGTGAGGAATCATGCTTTTTTTGTCTGGCAGACTGATGGCCAATTCTGGGTTTGGTAAATGCAGGAGAATGTTACCTGTCTGACTACATTGTGTCAACTGTAAAGTTTGGTGGAGGAGGGATAATGCTATGGATTGTTTTTCTGGGGGTGGCCAAGGCCTCTTAGTTCCAGTGAAGGGAAATCTTAATGCGTCAAGCTTACATTTTGGAGATTTCTATGCTTCCACCTTTGTAGGAACTGTTTGGTGAAGGCCATTTTCTGTTCCAGCATGATTGTGGTCCAATACACAAAGCAACATCCATAAAGACATGGTTGGTTGAGTTTGGTGTGGAGGAACTAGACTGGCCCACACAGAGCCTTGACTTGAGATTAACCAGAACAGAGGCTGTGAGCCAGGCCCTCTCATTCAGTATTAGTGTCTGACCTTACAAGTGCTCTTCTGGATATATGGGCAAATTTCCCACAGACAAATTCATAAATCTTGTAGAAAGCCTCCCCAGAAAAGTGGAATCTGTTATAGCTGCAGAGGGGTGGAATGGGGTGGGGGTGGGCTGTCAACTTAATATTATTGTCTATGGATTTAGAATGGGATATTGTTAAAGCTGTATAAGTGGCCTAATACTTTTGTCCATGTCGCGCATTATCCTGTTAGGTCCTTGTTGAGATTGCCTCAGAACAAATTCATGTTTGAGCTACAAAAGATATGAGGTCAAATGTGTCCCAGACCAATTCGGTGAGTGGTTTGATGGTCATTCACTGTGCTTTCTATTTACGTTTATTAAGGGCCTGGTTCCTAGAAAATAGTAAGATTATAGGACTGCAACAAACACTTTGTTGTTGATTAATGTGCTGCTTATATTTTTGAAGTATCATTTGACAATACACACTGCAAAATGATACAAAAACCTAGAAGATCACAGCCTTCAGTTTGCTTACTTTGTATGACTCCAGTTCACAATCAAAGATATTACTAGTGAAATTATTTTTTGTCGACTGACTATTGAGGTAGTTGACTAATCATTTCATTCTTATTATATCATTTATATTGGAAGAGAAGAGAAGAATGTAAACATACAAATTTTAAGTCATTTTACCTGTCAGACTCCAGTAAGAAGCAGCATCACAGTGCAGAGTCTCAGATGAAGATATCGTGACTGCACCACCTGGAGTTTAGATGCTGCTGCTGGTGGAGCAGTGCAAGCAGATGACTGATGGAGACTTTGGATGAGGTGTCCTAAATAACCTGAATTAGATGAGATAGGGAGGAGGTGGTACAGACAGCTTGAAAGGGAAATTGACAGATCACAATTGATTAAAAGAATGTGGACTAGGGTTTGGAGAACATGGACAGAAAAATCATTGGACGAGAGTAGTAGGTTGAAAATTTGAATGAGCTCAATTTGACAGTGCAGGAAAATAGAAATGATGAAGAAAACTGGGCAGCGAGAACAGCCCAATTCACCTAGAGGAATGGAGACTGAATGTGAGAGAACATATCTTCCTTATCAGAATTACATAAAATCTTAATATGTTATAAACATGATGACACTCAGATCTGTTTTCTATCAGTATAAATGGAAACATTCATTAAAATATCTACAAGGTGTTCACTGGCAAAGGACATAATTCTATTATAATATCAGTTGTTGGTCTAGAGTATGTCATCTATAGCCTGATGAATTTCTTCGTGGTTACATGTAGCCACTTTAAGTTGAGGGAAGATCAAAGTCTTTGTTTGATACAGAATAATTTTAAAGTGACTTGAAGCACAAGATATGGGGTTTTTGCTTCATTAACTAACCACACCTCCAACATACAATGCTGGATAAGGGCTGCAAACCCCACTGTCAAAGTTCTTCACTTTGAATCCTCACCATCCACTCAAATTATCTCCAAGATATGGTAAAGAACTGCTCCAGGCCTGTGTCTTAAAATTTATGTTCATGTGCACTCAAATGAGTTGCCTAATTATGTTGTAGTGGCACACATAATTGCTGTCTAGAAACAACAGCTTTACATTAGTGTCACATAAAAGTACTTTCTAGAGGACAGGACTGTTGTGATAAACCAGTATAGGCAGCAGTACGTGAAAATACCATTTCATTCATTAAAAAATAAATAAAATAAATAAAAATAAAAATAAAAGGTTTCCAGTAGGCTTTCACCCTCACAATGTATGTTTTACCTAAATGGCTAAAAAAAAGTGCATAAATATAATTTCCAGGAGACAGGATCCATCTGTGACAGCCCAGTAGCATTGTCTTTCTGTTTTGGCTTATCTGTAGTTCTGAGACATTAGATAGTTTAGACTCTTTTTAGGTGTCCTCAAATACCCATAAATTTCATCTTAGCACCCTTAAAAATAAAAGTAGCACCCAGCAAACATTTTTGAAACCACAACGTCATCTCCATAAGTAGAAACCGCTCGTGGTACGACTGCAAAAACTGAACTGTAGACAGTTAGACATTAACGCTTCACTGTTGAAAAGAAGTTGGGTCAGACAGTCTCTTACAGAGTAAGAAATATAGATCAGATTATTGCAATGAAGCAATTAAATGCATCTTTCTTTGTTTTTAAATAGTGACAACTAATATAGTTAGTGCATGATTGTGAACATAAGTCCACATGTTTTGTCTATGTACACAGACTACTCTTACTGTAGCCTGTCTTTTTGAAAAATAAACAACATTTCTTAGCAATTTATGGTTAGGCACATCTAAATTCCATCTCATTTGTTGTATAGTGAACTTAACGTGACAGACTGTTGGAATCGTTGCCTCTTTGTCCCTGATGTTAGTTATAACCCAAGGGATGTTGCATTTACAGGCAAGTGACAAAATATCTCAGGAGGATCAGAGATGGGCTGGGGAAATGGAGATCAGGAGTTTAAGTCACCTCCCTGGGGTGTACTTTATTCTTCTCATTCTTTCTGTCGAGAATATTTTGTTCATTTGGTTTTATTCTAACCATTACAGATAAAGTATAAAACAATTCTTGAACACAAACTTTCTCTTGCTAGAAATTCTAACAACAGTGTTGAGGTAACGTTTGACATGGAGGAAACATCTATGATGTCGGTTCGACTTTCATTTTGAAAATATTTTTCAGCCATGACTAGACGTTGACAAAAATAACACTGGAAAAAGTTATTTAGCTTTGAGAATTTTGCTGGGTAATAGTAGAAATAACAATGCTTTCAATTTTCATTTTCTGACATCTTCTTTTAACTTTAAATGATCACACAGTATAGTGCTTAAATCAGTTTTGAACACTGGCTGGGAAAGCAAGTAGTACTAAAAAGAAACAGCAGAAGGAACATTTTGCAACTAAGTTAACTGGCAACATGCTGGCAATGTGATTGAGTATAAAAAGAGCATCTTAGAGAAGCAGGGTCTCTCAGAAGTAAAGGCAGAGTTTTAGCAATCTGTCAGATGCCGTGTTTGCAAATTGTAGAGCAATTTCAGAATAATACTCCTCAATGAAAAAATGCAAATACATTGAATATTCCACAATTTACTGTACATAATATGATCAAAAGATTCCAAAAATCTGGATACATTTCTGTGCACAAAGGACATGGCCGAAAACTGCTGCTGGATGCTGGTGATCTTCAGGCCCTCAAGTAGCACTGCATTGCAAACAGGATTCTGTCACGGAAATCAGTGCATAGGCCCAGGAACAAATCATTCTCTGTGAACATAGCTCACTGTGTCATGCAGGTTTAATTATACAAAGAAGACGCCATATGTGAACATGATCCAGAAATGCCACTATCTTCTCTGGGTCAAAGCTCATTTAAAATGCACTGAGGCAAAGTTGAAAACTGTTCTGTGGTCACTCGACAAAAAACTTGCAATTTTTTTTGGAAAACATGGACGCTGTGTCCTTTGGACTAAAGAGGAGAGGGACCATCCAGTTTGTTATTGGTGCACAGTTCAAAAGCCTGCATTTCTGATGGTATGGGGGTATATTAGTGTCTATGGTACTTGCAACTTGCATAGTTGGAAAGGCACCATCAGTGCTGAAATGCATGTACAAGTTTTAGAACAGCATCTTTTTCAGGGAAGGCCTTGCATATTTCAGCAAGACAATGCTGAAACACATACTACAGCTATCACGACAGCATGGCTTCATAGTACACTGCGTGCACAATTATTAGACAAGTAAGTATTTTGACGATATCATCATTTTTATGCATATTCTCAAACTCCAGGCTATGTAAGCTTGAATGCCTGTTGGATTTAAACATACGAGGTGATGTGCATTTGAGTAATAAGGGAGGGTGTGACCTTAGCAGATCAGCATTTTATGTCAGGTGTGCACAATTATTAGGCAGCTTCTTTTCCTCAAGAAAACTTGTGGGTCCTTCTTAAACATGAGAGATGTACAGTGAAGAAAAACAGTACACATCTCTGAACAGTGTCTGGGAGGCTGTGGTTGCCACTGCACAAAAAGTTGATGGTCAAGAGATCAATCAAGAGACCGTGACATATTTCATGGATGGAAGACATTTGAGTGTTATTGAAAAGAAGGGTGGCTATATTGGTCACTCATTTATTTGTTGAAATATTATAAATCTTTATTTGTAAAGTTTGAGTTGTTTGTTTATTATTCTCACTTTAAGAGATAAAAATAAACAAGTGAGATGGGAATATTTTGTTTTTCTTTGAGTTGCATAATAATTGTGCACACACATATTCTCGTACAAAGGCCAAAACCTCACTTTCACTTCCTTAAATATTCAAGTTATAGGTTTATTATTATTTTGGACTTGACCGAAAGCACTGTTGTTGTTGTTAAAACTAATCCTCAAAAATACAACTAATTGTGCACGCAGTGTAGAAGAGTCCGCATGCTGGACTGGCCTGCCTGCAGTCCAGACCTTTAACCAACTGAAAACATTTGGTGCATCGTGAAATGTATCTTCGGTTACTCTCTTGTATTCTCCCCAAGGGGTCGCCACAGTGGATTAATCTGCATTGGTAATTTGGCAGAGGTTTTACACCAGATGCCCTTCCTGACGCAACCCTCCATGGTGAGAGGGGCTTGTGTCTCCACCTGGAATTGAACCACAGACCTTTCGCTTGTAAGGCAAATCAGAATCAGAATTTGAATCAGAATCAAAATACTTTATTAATCCCAGGGGGGAAATTGCTTAAATGTGTAAACCACTACACTATGGGGACACAAACTATGACAAAGAAGACCCCGGACCATCAAGCAACTGGAATCCTATATTGGACAAGAATGGGACAGCATTCCTCTTCGAAAGGTCCAGCAGCTGGACATTTGCAGACTATTGTTAAAAGAAGAGGTGGTGCAACACAGTGGTAAATTGTCCCAACTTTTCTGAGACATGTTCAAGATGAGCAAATATTTTTCATTAAGCAACTGAATGTCTCATTTTCAGTATTTGATTCATTATTCCATTATTAAGTTTACTAAAAGTAATTCATTATGTATTATTGTGTTTATAATGTATTAATGACAAGGCAATGTATGCATGACATTCTGATTGGAGTCCCCCTAAAGGTCTGATGCTAGAATCACCCCTGGACACAGACAATTTTTTTTTCCAACAATTTTACTCTCCTACATGAACGTGTACAGCTGATTTTTGAAAATATGATAACTAATCTTGTCTTTCTTATTGGTTCTTACATTTCTGGGAAGTGATTTCCAGTATAGCTGTATTCTCCTTTCCCCATATAAGATGAAGAATGAGCCAAAGTGACTGAAAACATTTTTTACATGGGTAGCATTTGAACTCATAGATGTAAAAATGAAGGAGAAACGAATTTAGTGAAAGATGGCTTCTTTTAATCAGTTTCAGAGTAAGGAATTACTAAAAGCAAGCATGCACAATAGCTTAGCCCCAGAATTATCCCACCTAAAGACAATGCAGCTACACTTATTTTTTTTCCTGCTGTTGTGGAGCTCTGCAAATGACAAGTGATTGTTCTAAATATATAAAAACACAATAAGTTGATCATGCATGTGCAAAAAGATAGACAAAAATTGTGATATAATGATATAATAATAGCACTGCAGGTCATTTTCGCTGTTCTGTTGCAGTGTGGATGGTGACCTGACTTTGACTCGCCAGATGATTCAGAACTACTACATGCAGTCTTAAAATACATCAGAAGTTTAGATAAGTGTCCCATTAACACCAGTTATGCTGTTCAACACTACGAAGGCTTAAATACCAAAGCCAGAGGCAATCTGTTCATTAGTGGAGGTGAATCTTGAGAGCTCAAAATAAACTGTAGCTGCCAGAAAGAGACGTTTAGGTTGCTGTAGCCATGAAACTCAGTAGTGAACTGCAGCTAAATTGATTTTATGATTTCCACAACACTCCTGTGTGAATGCTGTTTTTTCTCTTTCACACAGAGCTAATGTGCATCTGTGTAATTTAAGACAATGCACTTTTCAGATTAGAGACCTAATAACTAACAATGATAAACAGCTAATGATTTATTTCATGGGAGCTCATTTTCATTACAGAAGAGAAGGAAGCCTGTCAGCACATCAGCTTGTCCCTGAAATTTTGCACTGTGTTTTGGGTCTAACATGGTGGCAAAACACAGTGTTAAAATCTTCACAAGTTCTGAAAAGTGTTTCTAAATTCACTCATCGGCTATGAAAAGCAATGATTCATGAGCATAAAGTGTATCATCAGCACAAACCCTTTATCTTTTCAGAGAGATGTGACTTTCATGCAAATGTGTAGAGTATGATCATTACACTTGCTGTGAAATTCATAGAGTGCTGCAAATAAGTCATATTTGAAAATGTTTTTAAGTACAGTTGCCAAGGTTTTAAGGACTTATACTTGATGATAAACTCGGCTGTCTTAGTATTCATTTAGTTGGTTGTGTTTGTTTGCTCTGTGAGTTTTCAGTTAGATTTTAGTTCACTCTTCTGGTGACACAGTACATTTGTACCGTAGGCAAACACATTCTGCTTACTGCACTAACTAGCAGTCTTCGTGTTTTCCACTGTGTCGTACATGAAACACTGAATCACGCTTCATCTCTTGATTTGGTTCTGAGGCAAATTATGAGGCACATTATGGGTAAAACATCAAAAACACTCTCTTTTCATCGATTAAGTCGTGCATTGATTTTGATTGTTTTCAGAGATTTCTGTCAGCCCCCTCTTTTTCATACTGCTACAAGGATTTGTTATGAATTACTGTTATGGTAGAAAAAATAGAATATCCCAGCTATCTGCTCATTTTAAAATGAGTGTAGGTGGCAGGGGTGGTTGCTTATAGACTGGAGCAGCTACTAATGTTTATTCATGTGTTTTTGTATGCATAAATATGGGGTTTTATTGGTGAGAACAGCCCTGAATAATGAGTTTTCTACCTGTTCGCTCAATTTTTGGAATTGCACTGTTTGTTTTAAATTAAATTTGTGTTTGGGTCCATGTTAGTGTTTTAGGACATGATGCAGAAAATATTATCATGGGATTTGTCTCCATAAACAGATGTTTAAGATTTATAATCAAATTGGTGAATCAGTAATAAAAAGGGAATTAAAGAGATTTGCAACACAGTTTATGTAAATAAAAAAATCAAACTGATTTGTGTAAAGGGAAACTTAAGTTATATAATACAATATGTCATAGCATCAATTAAGTTGTTGTGCAACAAATGCACATATTTAGAAAATGAAATTAAGAGTAATAATCTCTTTTATGTAGACACTGTCTAGTATTAAAGCCAGCCAGCATAATTAATTTGGAACATTCATTGCCACTGATTAGCAGAGCAGCCAATGTCATGGCTTGATCTGTGCTTTATCATCAGCAGAAGTAATTGAAATGAACATTGAGACCTTTCTCTTGCGCCAGAGGCCTCATAGTTTCATTCATATGAGCAAGAGGCCATTGCCCTGGAGATATGGGGTCACCTGATGTCACTGGCAGATGCAAACCCCAGATAAGAGCCAGCTGTGAAAGACCAGAGGAGCTGACTATAATTCAGTCCGAGTTATTACAGAGAGAGCATGTCCTCTCATCTCAGTGTCATGCTCCGTGCCTCAGCCCTCCAGGTCAAAGGGTTAAAGTGGGTTCATTGGGGAAGTTACAGTTGCAGCTCAGGTGAGAGCAAGAGTTTCCAATTAAATCTAATATGCTCAGAGTGAGAGCTCCTGAGAGAAGTGTCTCTCCCTGCTGAGCTCCACCTGTGCAGCTGAGGAGATAAGCCATGTGTTGGATGCTTTTCAGCTCTCTTGTTAAAATGTACTTAATCTGACTTTATTACATAAACTTCACCTTCACCAGCTTTAATTTGATATCTAAGTATTTTTTACACTTTGATTTTTTGTATTTTATTTCAAATGCTGTTACTTTTTCTTGTAATAGAGTTTATATTGCTTTATTGCTGCTTTTTCTCCAGTAAAGAATCAGGTTTTACATGTGTCAGGACTATATTTCTCACTTAAATGTAATAATTTTAGAGGTTTGCTCAGCTAATACTTTATAGTCTGTGACATACAGTACATTAGCAAGAAAAAGACACAATATCACAAAGTTCACAAAGTAAATTTATTTCAATACGTCACAATAGTCCTGCAATAAATACTTACTTTGTGACACATACTGTTCCATTTTATGAGTGTATCAGAGAGGTATTTGTTCAACTCATACTTGAGTCTGGATTGTGCTGCAGTTGCACTGGGTTAAGTAATTGGGTTTTATTTGCAATGTATTTGGTTCATTCCAAAAACAAGAAGAATTTGAGCTGCATGTTCACCATGAAGACGAGTCAGCGTGTCTCATAGTCTAAACATTATAAGCAGACAGATTTATTTCAAAGCTGATTTGGTTATATTTAAAATGTGTTCAACATATTCCGTCCAACACTTGTAGCAACGACTGTAAAACTACACATCTACACAAATCCTTTTGCCTTCATGTTGTATCAGGTGACACTGAAATTAGCATTGCTTATTTTAGATAAACAAGGTTATTCTAGGAAGACAACTGCAAGATTTACCTCTTATGGCTACTGCACATACGATAATTGCTCTGTGGCTAAACCCCTCATAATGGACATTGCAATGAACCAACTATGACATCCTGGATTCATTATCCCTTTTAGATGCTTTCTTCCCCAGGGGGAGCACAGTAATTGTGTCTTTAGGGATTTGTCAAGTCTCTGTTGGATGGCAATAAATCACTGGAAGAAGAGGTGTGGTGGCAAACCTGGAATGAACTGGTTGTGTGACAAAACAGCAATATCTCAGTTTTCATGTTACACTACTTTGAGTGAGAGAAATAACTGATTTGGTTTGAGTTGCTGTTGTCTGAGAAGATGTGTATGGCATGTTACTGTGAGGACTCTTCTTTTTTGATTAATAACACAAACTGGAGACCTTAAAATTGACACGACTCTAGCCATAATAGAGGATAGACACTTGGGGCAAGTGTTTGATTGTTATATTGTGCTCTACTTGTTTAAGAGGTTATCACCCTGAAGAAGGTTGTGATGCACTCATAGCATTGATTTGTAAAGCTGTGACTGTCCCTGAAGTGCAGGTGAATCAATCCTGAGGCCTAAACACAGAGCCACATGAACATGTTGTTCTTAAGGCTTGTCTTCTTGCAAGGCCCTCCTCTGGGATGTCTCTTTCTATTTTTGCCACTCGAACTTGGTTTAGTTAACTGGAATAATGTGCTCTCTAGCGTAAGTTACAAACTTAAAAAAACAAAACAAAACAATAAGGATCCTTTCTTAACAGTGAGTAACTCCTCTTTAATACCATTCAAGCGTGAATTCTCTTAAGGCTTAAAAATTCCTTTTTCATCAGCCCCATTTTCGCTGTAACTCCTCTTGTGACTTAAAAAGATTTAATAGCTGCGGTCAATATGAGATTATAGCTTTCACCCATTCTGTCTGTTCTATGGAAAGAAAATGATTCGCTGATTATTTCTGAACTCAATATACCTTATAATGAGAAGTAAATCTTAAATATTCTCAGTTGGTGTGGACAGTTACCCAGTGTAATTATTTGTGTATGACCAATAAGGGTTGTTTGGCCTAAAGGAAATCCATTGATTGGCGTTTTGCTCAACTGTGTCCCTGTACAACAGTATCAGCTTTGCCTTCATTTGGTAATATGCGCTCTTCTGGCTGCGTTAATGGCCCTCAGCCATATGTTCCTGTAGTCTGCCCGACACCCCACCTTGTGCGGAGATGCTTGGCAGCCCTGCTCCTATTCCTTTTCCTTCCTTCCCTTTCCAACAGCCTCCACACTCAAGCAATTGCCACAGGATCCAGGCTCTCCCCTCCCCCACAGCAGTGCACTTCCCCTGCCTTTTCCCTCCATCAGCTTCCTACTTGTTCTTGTTGCTTAGCCCTGCCCTGTATGGCTGGAATAGAATCTTAGAGCTGCAAGCAACTTGAAGCCACCTTCATACATGGATTAGGCACTAAAACAGTATTTAATAAAGGGAGGGGACTTATTTGCATCTTTGAAAAGTCCAACTGTGAAAAACGGGTCACCGAATGCTTCAGGATTTCTCTAGTTTACCACTTGATGGTGGTCACCATAGAAACAGTTGATCAGGACTTGTGGCTGCAATAGCAGTATCTGTATCAAATGAGACTTTTCACTGTATTAAAGGAACGATTTATTACTGCTTTATGATAGAATATTATTGAAGAGAACTACATATTAGCTGTGACAAACTTCAGAAACATACTAAGACCTATGAAGTGAACTTTTCCTTCTTCACTAAGCAAATACGCCATCCATCATCCTCATACTCTTCTATTCTTCAGCTTTCCATTACTCAATGCAGCTCCTGGATTTTAACAATGAAAAACAGGACAGTTGGTGTGAATTAATTGTTATACCTCATAATCCAGTGTTGCAGACAAAGACATTTTGTGGATAGCCTTGGCTCCATAAAATGCTTGACAATGGGAGCAGTGCACAGATAAAAGGCTGAATCTTGAACAGCGGTGTGTGATGGTGCTGTGTGTGCAATGTCCAGATTCTCATGCTTGTTTTTGCTAGCATTTTTTCTCATACATAACACTCGAACTGTTTCCACAGCCGTGATAGACTGTCAGGGGACTTTGCTGACAGCACTGCGCTGGTGTGTGTGTGTTTGTGTGCAGGACCATTTGAGTGACTGAGTGAAAAGGAGAGCCAGACAGGGAGCGAGCGAGGGATAAGGAGGTTATTTGTGATTTTGTCACTAAATACGATGTTGCGAAGAACTCTCTGACACCCACCTTCTATTTTTTCGGTGACTAGCACTCAAATGAGAAGTCATTTGAATAAACCTTCATTTTCACATAGCCGTCAATTTTGAGTGTCGTTTGCTTGGTGTCTGTGGGTTGTTTAATCACACAATAGCTCTGATTTGTTTATTTGAAAATCTCAATTGAGACTCTGCCTAGATAATTTGACAGGGCTGAAATAAATAGGTCTCTGCTCTCATGCCTGCCCCTTGACTGTACTCTGTCCTCAGTGTGTCAAGTGCAGATTTGCAGCTGAGAATTCGACTGAGCCAAACACCAAACGGATATGATCCTGCAGCTTTCCCGACCTGGATAAGCTTCTTTTAGACGACCGAGTCTGTGAATACCACTTGTTTTTTTTTTTCTGCTACTATCAAGAAACACTGGCAGACTGCCTCTGAGTTTACAGTGCTTTTCTGTTCCAGCCACCAAAGAACCCATTTTATCTTTGCTGTCACTCTGCTTCACTTTGTTAGTCCAGAGAAGCAGCTAGCTCTGTCTTATCATGAAAAGTGCATTTATTTAGAGTTTCAAGCTGAGATGGCTTTTGGGCACCTAAATCTCAAAGCTTATTCTTGACGCAGTTTCCTGTCCCCTTTTTCAGTCATCATGGATCAGTTAGTAAAGTCTGTAAAGTAATTCAAATAGAGTGTAGTTTTTATAGGGCACCTATAGTCTATACAGTGCTCACTACTCTATAATCAATGCTCTATAGATCATTTTGCAGGTATGAAGTATACCTGTGAGCTAATTTTCAAATATGGCTGTTGCTGAGCTGAAAAATGTATTACATGCAATACATCTGCATGCACTAATGTGGAGAATTGTGTTTCTTCTCTGAAACTCACTTTTAATGAGCTGAATTTTTATATTTGTGTAAAATTCTTGGATTCAGCAGCGGATTATTCAAATGCTTTTCATGGGGTTACATGAATATTACATACCATGTGAGCCCTGTTTAGAAGAAACAGTGGTGGTGCTGGTGGTGGAGTACTTCTGATAGGATTTCATACTTTTGTGGGATTAAGATATACTTTGGCAAGACTATCATATATACCAGAGTATAAGCACTATAGCCATACTTTTATAAAAAGCTGAGTAGACATATAAAGTAGTATTTGTTTGTGTTTTGTATAATTTTTACTTAAAAAGACTTCAAAACTGTGCAAATTAAGTCAACAATAGGCAATGTTTTGTAACTGTCTTAAACCTTTACACTTTGTGTTTGTATACAATAAAAAGATAAATGTGCTAAAAATATACTCTAAATGTTAAAGTAAAATTAACAAGATTACTGATGATCACTAAAATTGAAGGGAAAGAGATTTTACCTGACAGCAACAATGTGAAGTAAAAATTACAGCATATGGCAGATGGACTATTACAGCATTAGTACACGGCTTCAATGTTACAGCCAGCACAAAGTCACTAAATAGTTTATTTCATTCTGTTTTTGACTTTGGGGCAGCTGAACAATCTGTCATCCATTATTTACATTTTTCACCTCTTAAAGTCATTACTGCTTTTTTGTTAAACAACATAAACTTTGTGATATCTCCAGCAGACACAAAACAACATTGGCTTTAAACCACAGTCATGGTCTGGAAAATCCACTATACTCACCAGCCAGTTGTTAACTTCATCTGCTTTTTGATGGTGGGCATTCAAGGTACAACTTTTTCCTGTAATGCTGTATTTGTCTTTTGTGGAATTGCTACTTTTTCTAAAAGACTTTGCATTTCTTACATCACTTAAGTTAACTGAAGGACTGATAGCAGATAATAATTTGATTCTACCATCTTCCCTCATATGTTGCCAGCCAGCATACTGTAAGTGCCAGTGTAGTGGTTCAGTAATTTGCAAAACTGTTATATACAAACATTTTTTTATACAAATGGAGAGCTACATAAGCTTGTGCAAGTCAGTAGTAATGGGAAACAGTGTGTTTTTCCTCCAACTGAAACTTATATGTTGCTGTCAAAGCAACCAAAACACCCTGATTTCACCGACAGAGATTCTGTAAAAGGGGTGTCCAGAGTCTCTTATTGTGTGGCACTTTACTGAGAAGGGCCACTCCACAGAGGATTTGAAATATACTGGTATTGCCTTATACAGAGTCACAGAGGGGAACAGATAACGATTTACTGAAATTAGAAGTGTAATGGATCCGCAGAGTTAAAATTTCTCCCCTAATGGGCTGAATGAGGAATTGCCTATTTATACATTCCAATGATGTTTTTCCCCTCTTGGTTTCTTAACCGAAATAGTGAAGTCAGACTTTTTTTGTTTTCATCAATTGAAGGATGAATGAAACTAGTCACATGCTGATTTATTGTTATTATCATTATTTTCATAACTTTCTTGGAGAATGAGAGAATGCCTGAGGAATGGAGAAGTAGGACACTGGTACCAATCTTCAAGAATAAGGGTGATGTGCAGAGCTGTAATAACTATAGAAGGATCAAGTTGATGAGCCATACCATGAAGATATGGGAGAGGGTTGTTGAAGCTAGGCTAAGAAGAGGGGTGACCATCAGCGAACAGCAGTATGGCTTCATGCCAAGAAAGAGTACAACAGATGCAATGTTTGCTTTGAGAGTGTTGATGGAAAATTATAGAGAAGGTCAGAAGGAGTTGCACTGTGTCTTTGTGGATCTAGAGAAAGCATATGATAGGGTGCCAGGAGAGGAAGTGTGGAATTGTATGAGGAAGTCAGGAGTGGCAGAGAAGTATGTGAAGGTGGCGCAGGACATGTGTGAGGACAGTGAGATAGTGGTGAGTTGTGCAGTAGGAGTGACAGATGAGTTCAAGGTGGGGGTGGGATTACATCAGGGATCAGCTCTGAGCCCCTTCTTGTTTGCAATGGTGATGGACAGATTGACAGATGAGGTCAGGTAGGAGTCTCCGTGGACTATGATGTTTGCAGATGACATTGTGATCTGTAGTGAGAGTAGGGAGGAGGTGGAGGAGAGCCTTGAGAAGTGGAGGTATGCACTGGAGAGAAGAGGAATGAAAGTCAG
>VUQH01044370.1:22460-55171 GCA_015106775.1 Etroplus canarensis | reverse complement strand
CCATTTTTTTTCTTCCTCCCCCTGCCCTTTTTTTAATTGTTTTTTTTTTTTTTATTTTTTTTTTTTTTTTTGTTTTTTTTTTCTTTATTTTTTTTTATTTTTTTTTTTTTTTTTTTTTTTTTTTTTTAATGATTTTCCTGTTTTTGTGAGTGTTGCTTTGGAGTTGGAACACTGTTGTCTTTATATGTTGGCTCGAGTAGGTGTAACAGCAGGACTTGTAGTTTTGTCTGTCTAGGCCATCCCACATTATAACATAGCAGGTGAGTTATGTGGTATGCACAAGCTGATCACCTCCATGGATTTATAACGTCACTGTACCTTTTTGTCCTTTATGCATTGGTTGGAAACCTGGAATAATTGTGCTTTTGATGGCAAGCTATCCTTTGGTTATATAAAACTGCTGACACTTGCAGTGGACCTTGATTATTTGTACAGATGCCTTTTGGCTGATTCCTGTTATTTCATAATTCCACAGGTGGAGAGGTGTCTGGATAGTATAACTTGCATTTTTTTTTTCTTTTAATGGTTGTCATAAAGCACTGGGCTTGGACTTTCAGGATCAGTGGTTTTCTTCTCTCTTCCTTTGCAGGATATGTGTACACTCAGATCAAATGTTATTTCAGTTTGGATGGATGCTTACTGATTTTTGACTTTCAGTATTAATTTAGAGATAAAAAAAAATACATTTTATAATGTTTGTGAAGTTGTAGCATCATAAAATGTGTTTTCGGGCTGTTTTGCAAATGTTTGATTCAAGAGAAATAGAAACTACATTATCAGTAACAGAAAAAAACTGTTCAATGAATAGCCTATTGTGAGGAAAATTATGATGAGTGATGGCTGAAATACAGAAAGGAGCATGACTAGTTTTCTCTAACCCATTAGCCCTTAATAGACCTATGACTAAAAGCTGAACTGCATAAGTTGTTTTTCTTAGGATGCCGAACCCATCAAAATGCAGTTTTTGCTCTTTCAACATGGACATTGTATTATATCAGGTTTTTAAAAAGAGCTGCTTAAGTCCACTGCTGGATTCTTCTTCTTTAGTGACCTATTTTGGTTTCAAATATAAAATTAACCATGTTTCTCAACTCCAACCACTTTCATAGAGACAACTAGAGCATGTCCTCATCACATGAAAAGCCAGAAGCTGTGTACAGCCAAGGTAGCTCTCACTGACGGTTTTACATCTGAACAACCTGCTGCATTAAAATGCTTTTACAGCTGCTTTTCTTGTCACTCTGTCACACATTTTGTGTCTACGCTAATGTTAACACTAGTCACAGAACAAAGACAGGGCTCTTCAGTTTGCTTTCCCACTTCCTCATGTAATTTATGGATTTTCTCCAGACCTTTGTCTCAAATAAAAATGATCTATAAGTGATGCTTTAAACGTCCCTGTAAAATAAAAGTAGAGCAAAACATGTCTACAGCAGCTTATTATGGACTGACCCATCAACAGCATTCTTTTTTAATGGAGAGACATTAAGCCATCCAAAATGTACAGTTTATTATTGGAATGATGCTCATTAACAATGCCAAAGACAGAAGAAACCAGTAGTACTAAGGTGAACTTGTTTCTGTGACTATAGAAATGTAAACAATTGTCCATGCTGACTTTGCCTCTAGGACTGTCGCTTACTGTATTTTTTCATTATTATTCTCTGGCAAATGGCTTGCGTTATGTGGCTTAGTGCTCTCCAGTTGTCTCTGGCAATATCCCTCTGCTTGAGAAAGGATGAAACATATAAACATCAAACAGCCTAAGTTCCAGACTGAAACAAAGGCTGCAATGTGAGAGCTCCTGGTACATTACCAAAGGAAATTACGTCTGCCATTAAGGCACATTGTAATTTTCTGAGCAGTGTATACCACTGAGGCATGTGTTTTGGTTCTCACTATCCATGCCTGCCTGCAAGCTTGTAACCTAGTTCTTCTGGCCCCTTTTATTGCAATGTAAACCCCCTGGATGCAGACTCCCTATGTTTCTGAGACATGTTGGAAATACTTTGACGTGCATTGCCCATGAACTTCTGCTCCAGGGGTTATGTTATTGAACACGCATTCTTCTTCTCTAATCTTCCATGTCTTTATCCAGAAAACATTTTATAGCTATCCAGACTTCATTTTTCAGCTATTTATGGGTTTGCATTTCAGTCATCAAAATTCCCTAACAATGGTCATTGAATGAAACAAGCACCATCACAAGGACTTAAGTGAGGTAGTCCTAACAAATAATGAAATGTTGGACTGATTTTATTTCAGTTATGAAGAGGCAATTAAAATTCAAAATAAACTGTGTAGTACATTAGCAAAGTTGTCAAATCATCACTAATTTAGAATATAATGAGAACTACATACAGAATATGATAGACCAGGTATAGCACTGCAGCTACTGTTTATAAAACTCCCTTGGTATTTATGGAAGGTGCCTTAAAGTAAGCTAGTAAAAAATACCAAAACAAATATACAGTATATGAGCGAAGATAAACATGTGGCATAGTATTTTGTATATTATAAAAACCAGCAACAATATTTCCAATAAATTAGAGCCACAAGAGCACTAATGTCATACAGGGATTAATCATCTGTATAGTGATGGCAGTGCATCTGTTCGGGGGCCTGAGCAACACACAGAATATCTATAATGAACATATAAAAAGCAACCGAAATAACAAAAACAGTTATCCATCCCTCGTACCTCATTCATTATGCTTTTGTTTGACTTGATTTTATAAATTCAAACACACTTAGACGAATATCATCATTCATAAACCAAACCATATAAAGATGCAGCTATCTATGTTGAGTTTTGCCATCCATTTTCAAAATTGTGAAATAACTCCTAAATACTGGTTTTGTGACCTCCTCACTCTTTTGGTAATTTGGCCTGTGACTGTCAATTCAGGAAAGTTGATTTCTGAAAGAGGTTGAAGAAAAAGTCAGTAAACTCAATGCCCACTATGTACGATTCCTCCAGTTTTCAGTCTCTTCTCCTTTTCTAAGCCTGATCTCAGAAGTTGTAAGGTGAAACCAGAACATGGACCCGGGCCACATGCTTAGCCTGAAAGGAGCGATCGGTGTACTCAGACATGTCCACATCAACGCTGATCTCCTGTGGCCCACGCAGCTGCTGGACCAGTATCAGTTCTCCAGTCTGTCTGTCTGAACGCTGCATGACGAAGATGCCTCGGGAGTTTCCACCCACAATACCGAAGCGCAGGCTGTCTGGGCCAGTGCGGCCGGGGATGGCGGCAGTCGCCATACGGAAAAGTGTGGCAGGAGTCTTCACATTGGAAGACAGAGATAGATAATGGAAGGACACAGTCTTGGGGGCCAGGTGGCAGGAACGGCTGTCCATGGGGCAGGGGTTTCTCTCACACTGACTGGAGGAGGGAGATGCAGCAAATATCAGAATTGCAGGACAAAGTGCTATGGAGAGGTGTGTATATCACCTCTCTATAGCACTCTCTATATACACACAAGAAGTTAAAGGCAATGAGTTCAAAGATTATAGTGAATATCCTCCTGTGATAGTACACAAGGGAGCAAGGCATGCCTGACAGTGGCCACATACTGAAAAAACAGGACATACAGTCATGTGATTAAGAAAGTTTTCTACAGGACTCTATGTAGTCCTGTGTAAAAATTAAGTACATACCATAAGTCATTAGATTGTAGAACCACCTTTAGCAGCATTAACTTAAAATAATGGTTTCTGTATGACTTTCAGTCTTTTAAATTGTTGTGAGGGAATTTTGAACCACTCTTCTTTATGATTTTGCTTCAGTTCATTGAGGTTTATAGTCATTCATTTATGCACACTTCTTTATAATGTTCTGCCACAGAATTGCAATTGGGTTGATGTCTGGATTTTGACTGGGCCATTGCAACACCTTGGTTTTTTTCTGGTCATTCTGCTGTAGATTTGCTGGTGTGCTTTGGATCGTTATGCTGCTGCATTACCCAATTTTGGACAAGTTTTAGCTGCCAGACAGATTGCCTCACATTTGACCCAAGAATACTTTGGTATACAGAGGAGTTAATGGTGAACTCAGTGACCACAAGGTGTCCAGAGGCCTATACTATGAAGCAGAATTTGCACTTGTCCGGGTAACTTCAGGATTAACTCTTGGTTTTAAGCACTACAAAGGTGTTACACTTCTTATTGGGGTATATCACCATGGTAACTTGTGCTGTAAAGCTAACCTGCTGTGGTGCAGTTAAGTCCTGGATTAGAGATCAACAGGTATGGAATCACTGCCTATTGAACAATCAGTTTTTCAGAAAATAGTAACTGATCCTGTAAGATCCCTCCTTCCTATCCATTCACAGAGGAGGGTCTAAAGTTTTCTTGATAGCATCTTTGAGCAGAAGTAATAAACATAGATTCTTAGAGAAACTTTATTAATAGATTTGTATTTTTATCCCCTTTTGGCTGCAAACAGTTTTAGAACAACTTTAATGTTCTATGCGCATTTATGTAAGATCATCTATTTGTATGTTTGGACCTTCACATTGATTTTGCACACAGTCTAACCCTACATTTGAATTATGATTTTTATATTTATTCTTTTCTTTTTCTCAAATCAATAAATATCGGGACTGCAAATTAAAGAATAAAAAACTAAACTGTCTTACGCACATCTAAACATTAACTTAATGGAATATCTATAATAGTCCATCAGATTTCCACTGTCTTAATGACAGAGCTGTGATACTCTGTTAACTTAAACAATCAGCATTTTTGCAGAATTCATTTCCTGGCTTCAAGAAAACTAAAACTTCAGTAGCTCTTTTCCAGCGCTTATACTGCAATCACATTTATACAGCTGAGTTGATTTCAGTCTGTATTCTGTTTAACCACTTCATATTTTTCTCATATTTTAGTTTTATCATCCTTTGTAAAATCACTCACTCTGCTGCCAGTAGATGTATCAATGTCTGTGATTATTTAGATACTGCCAATGTCGCTCCTTTCATGTGAACGCACTTGCAGCTGGATTGATAAACTCTGGGTTAAGTTTTTGAGATGATAATCACCTTTTTGTGACCCCTTATCCTGATTGCCAGTGTTAGGTAAAGTGAAGCATGGTAATGGAAAGATATCCTCGGTATGTTGAACTCGCTTCATAATACAGGCCTCAAGTCCCATGCCCTTAAAACAAACCCAAATCATTTCCCCTCCACCACCATGTTTGAGAGTCAGTATGAGATGTTTGTGCTGATATGCCAAATGTAGCACTGTGCATTGTGGCCAAACATCTCCAGTTTGGGCTTTTCTGTCCAAAGGACATTGTTTCAGAAGTTTTGAGGT
The DNA here is from genome assembly GCA_015106775.1 of Etroplus canarensis. Lineage (NCBI taxonomy): Eukaryota > Metazoa > Chordata > Actinopteri > Cichliformes > Cichlidae > Etroplus > Etroplus canarensis. Next base: position 49,854 of record VUQH01044370.1, on the reverse strand, counting down.
TCTTTTAGATGTACCTTTGCAAACCTAAGCTGTGCTGCTATGTTCTTTTAAGAGAAAGCAACAACTAGCCATACCTGTTCAGTCTTTTTCTAAATATACTGTTATGAACTTTAACATTTACAATGCTTATTGAGGCCTATAGACTCTGAGATGTAGCTCTTGAGGTTTTTTTGCAATTTCTCAAAACACTGCACGGTCGGACCTTGGGGTGAATTTGATGGGACAGCCACTCCTGAAAAGATTGTGGCATTGTGTTAACACAAACCTAAATGCTACAGGCCTGCTAAAACTTCTGCTTTAATAGAGGTGGTCACATTGGCTGATGATCAGTTAATAAACTATATTTGATGAGCAGCACCTGGTTGCTACTAACCCTCTTAATTCCTATGGAAGCAGTAACGGTGGGCTAAATATTTTTTTACGAGACTGACAGAATCTGATGAAAACTTTTTTCACATGACTGTATACTGAGAAAAATGTAAAAGGCAACTGCAGAAAGCAAACTATTTTCCAACAATTTGTTTCATTATATGGGATCTTCTTGACACCGTCTTATCTGCTGTCGGAGCTTTGAGTGTATAGTTCCTTAAAGTACATTGTGTAGAACATATATTGAATTCACTTTATCATCAACTTCAAGTGTGGTTAGAATGAGTATGTAGAAAGGAATTGGGACACGTTTACTGTCTTGCTCTATTTTCTCTTTCCTCTCTTGTTACAAGTATTTTCCTCAAACATTTATCCTTCCCATTTGCAGGCACTGACGCAGTATTTCACCACACTGATGGTTCAGTAAAAGCAAACAGAGCTTTGTTTCATACTCTTAAACGAAACAGCTTGCTGATGGCTGGCAAATAAAACAACACAGACATTCTCCATGCTTCCAAAAAACGTCATCTAATAATACTGTTCTGCTGAGCAGAGTTATTATAGTTTTGTATTTACTAGTTAGTTTTTATTTCTATATCTACTATGTTCTTAGCTTTTCTTTTCAATTCAGTTAGTTTCAGGTAGTTTCCAGAGTGGGTTTGCTAATTTCAGTTCACTTTTTATTGTTCAAAAATGTTTAGTTTCAGTTTAGTTTTTATCAGTTTCACTGTTAGTTTTAATTGTCGTGATTATTTTAATCTGTATTTTTTGGTCAGAGTATTACTCAATACTTTGTGAAGGCACTCTCAGTCATGCCAATATCCTAAGTCTCAATAAACAGATGCACCAAAACTTTATCACACAGGTTGTGTTACCAAATTTGAGGAAACTTACACAGACTAAAACTAAGGACATTTCCTGTATTTTTTATTTTGTTTTAGTTAGTTCCAAGAACATACAATATCATATATTTGTTGTCATTTTTACCAAAAGTCTAGTTTTTATTTTTATTTCAGTTAAATAAATGTGTCTTTCTTGCTCATTTTTAGTTTTCGGTGTAGTTTTAGTTAACTGCTACAAATAACCTTGCTGCTGAGTATGCATTTTCTTTGTTACAAGATGTTATCATTGTGGTACAAAAATAATCCAGTCTTTTTTTATTGTCACCAATTATGCTGGTTATGATAAAATTGTACTCCTGAGAAAACAAAGCCATCACTACAACAGTAAACCCTTTCACGAGATAATCAAAACCACTTAATTTTAAAGTAAACTCGCAGGCAAAAAAAGATGGCTCTTTCCAGGTCTGAGAAATAAAATCCAGTGTGATAGTGCCTTAAACTTGCTTCTTTTTAACAGCCACCAGAAAGATGACTCATCTGGTTGCAAGAATAGTAAGTTGCACAAATGTGTAGTATCAAATAAAAATATAAAGTACTCTCTTTATTTACGATCTCAGTAAGTGTTCATGGTGTTCATTTAGTAAATTTCTGCATCATTTAGAGTAACACTCTCAGTGAAGCAGGCTACCTTATAACTGACAAGTCACTCCTATGTGAGCATACAGTGTCCCTCAGTTCTCAGCCAGATCCACCCTCACTTAAAAAAAATACAAGGTTTATGCATTTACACACACACACACACACACACACACACAAACACACACACACGCACCTTTAATCTTTAACTACAGTAAAAGCATAACTATTAACATATATACAGTTACATGCATTGTCAATCTTTGCTTTTCCTGTTTGTTTTCTTCTCCTTTTCCTTTCTTTCCCCCCACATTTTGTGATCTTTTATTTCTTTTCCATGCCTCTTTAATCTCAGTAACCCTATGTTACTGCTGCACCCATATAAACATTATCTATGCAAATTAAAATTGTTCTGTGTAAATCATTTTTTCTGAGATTAATAATAATAAAAAAAACAAAAAAGATGGGAGACAGCTGAATAATAAAGGTTGATGTCACAGTGGCTATGTCCTTTTATATACAGTCTATGAGTAAAACTGAGTGAATGCAACCAAATGTTTCTTTCACTGCAACTACAGCAAGTACAGAATGTCAAAGCTGGACCACGAGATTGGCTGGTAAACTGTGAACAGATTTAGTATCCGTTTCACGGGCAGCCTTTAATTTATCTTCCAAAACAGTTTTTTAACTTGGCTGTCAGTGATGTTTCTGTGTTGCCAGACCTCAGCAGTTACCATAGCAAATGTAATGTTATTTCTAACTGTGGCAAAAAGTTCCTGGGCTGTATGAAACCTGTATTTTTACCCCAGTTCAGCTAGGTAACTCTCAGGTTGTAAGACATTTCTCAAGTGTAGCAATGACAAAGCTTGTTTAAAACGGATGTGTATTTTTGACACCCTGTTGTGTATGCAGGGCAACTGGCATCAAGAACTGGCGCACCTGGACAAAGCTATCATCAGTTTTACATCCACTTTTCTTTCTACAAATACAAAATGTCTACCAGGAGCCCATGTTACTTCATTGCTGAGTCGGATTTAGAATTCAAGGCCTCGTTTAAAAGATTACTGTTTCTCACTAAAATGTGACATGTTTTTTCTAAAGCTAGTCACTGAACAAAAAAACCAAAGAAAACTAATGGTTCACATTCGGATGCATCCACTTACAAGGAAGATGTCTTTACGTAGCTGATGTCGCCGTGCGAGAGAGGACATTCTGGGTTGACACACTGAAAGCCTCCCCCCGTGTTGATACAAGCTGTCCCTTGGCTACAGTTGTGCTGCCGGCTAAAACATTCATCCACATCTGGAGGCCAAAACAGCAGAGGCATGTAAGAATGAGAAGCAGGGAGAAAGCTTGCCAGACTAACACCCTGCTTCCTGGTTACCACAGTCTGAGCAGGGGGTGCTCTGCTTTTTATTTGGTTTTTTTTAGTTTTGACTCCCACAAATGTCCTAAAGAACCCTTCTGTTTAGAAAGGGTGAGATCATTCATTCCTCTGGAAAGCAGTGTTACCTTCAGGGGTAAACATGAAAGTGGCAGAGCTGACAGACAATTCTGTACAAACTAAAATATCTGCTGCTAAGATCTCCTTGTCCTTCTAAATCATACTGGTGCTGCTTATCCACTGAGATCCGCAGCCAGGCCCCTGTGAATAAGCCTTTGTCCTGTGTTCCCCCTTGTCACTCACCCTCGCAGCTCCGCCCATCTGAGAGCATCTTGTAACCGCTGGGGCAAGAACAGTGGTACGAGCCTGGGACATTTACACATTCATGGGCACACAGTTTTCCTCCTTGATCCAGCCGGTACACTTCACACTCATTTACGTCTGTCAAGATACAGAAAAATAAAAACATGTCCACATCTGTTTTAAACAGGCATTACATGACCAGGTCAAAGAAGTGTGCCTGTAGAAATAACTTAAAAGGGAGGAGCTATTTGAAATACAGGTAATAATGCTTTGACATGCTTTGATGAGAGTATGCTGTTTTACTTCCTCTCTCTTTTGTCCTGGGTGTTTGGGATTTGGATAATCTCGTACGATTCCAAAACTTTATTAAAACTACGATTTTAAAATGTTACTCAAGCAATCACAGTTTAAAAGCAACTGAACTAAGACCTAACGGGATGCTAATCAGATTGTGACCTCTCAAGAGGATTATTTTGTTTGTCACAAACTGGTTCTACAGATTACTCTCATTTGCAACAGTACTAATCACCAGAGGAGTGAAAGATTCAGGTAATTAGGGGTATTTTCACCAGTAAATTCCATAAAACATCTGCTATTTGCTCCATGGAGATGTCGTCAAGCAGGTCACCAGCTCAAGGGAACTGCTCTGTAGCTGACCTTACCTCCATATGGGGTGGAGAAAAGGAGAATTTCCCCACAGGGATCAATTAAGTTAGCACATAATTACAGCTCACCCTGACAGATACTATTGTCAGAGGTGCCACTCATGTGAAAGCCTGCATCACAGCTGCAGTGTTGGGCCTGGTTCACTTGGGCACAGCGAGGTCTCCGACTGAACGCTGGATCATTCATAACACTCCACTCAGGCGGTGCTGCAATAGGAAAAAGAATTATGAAAGTTGGATATCATCTTGGGCAAAGTCTTAAGGGGCATGCAAATACAAGCAAACTCAGCAACTCAGAAATTACTTTTGTAATATTGACCTGTCTGGGTTTGGTGCTGGCAGTGAGAACCACTCCAGTTTTGGGGGCAAGTGCATTTGTACTGGTCGACCCCCTCCACACAGGTACCTCCATTTTGGCAGGGATTACTTGCACACTGACTTATATCTGTGGGTATAAGAGGTCATTAAGTGTAGTCAACATTCTGAGAAATCTGCAGCTTCTTATAGTCTCCAGTTGGAAAATTCTTTAGTGTTGCTGTGGGCTCCATCTAAACATGTCCTAACTGGTAATACTGTAAAAACCTGTGACTGTGAGTGAGAGTACAGTAATGTCAGGAATGGCCAAAAATGCAATGCAAAACTGGTGGGGTGGGGGTGTATATGAGCTGTCATTGAACATGCGGTGGGGAACACCCAGGACAGGTCATCAGTCTATCATAGGGCTAACAGCTAACACAAAGACAAAGGCACAGCCAATTTAAAATCACCAGTTAGCCTAAAATGCATGTTTTCGGACTGTGGAAAGAATCTGGAGCACCTGGAAAAAAACAACACAGATACAGACAGAGTATGCAAACTCAACACAGGGAGATCCAAGCCACCAGGTGGACTTAAACCCATGGCCATTCTTGGTTTGAGGAAACAGTGCCGTACAAGTAATCTCTCTGACCAAAAGCTCTAGATGCTTTAAACTCTTCCTTTTAGTTTTTTTTCCCCCACTCTTTGGTCTGTAAGATATCAGAATGAGTGGATATGGTCATCTCAGACACACAGCTCTGGGTTTGAAGACAGCAGTCCCACCCACCTCCCACTCAAATCTTCTGTTTGTGAGAGGGAGCCAATCAAAAGACAGTTGGCTTAAAAGAAGCATGACCTTAAATAGAGAGGTACTGAAATGTCTTGTTTCAGATAGAGGATGAACTGAGGGGCAGCACCAAGACCCAATATAAATTAAATACACATAATTTTCAATTTTGAATCATGCATCAGTACTCTAGTAGAGTATAATAAATACCAAAGAAATGAGCAGAATAGGTTCAGTTCAAGTTTAATTAAACAGTAAGTATGATCTGGATAAAACAGACTTGGTAGAGAAATGCCAAAATATACAACAAAAAGTCAGATGGCACTGATTGTGGTCTTGTGGCAGCACTACAATTTGTTCTGTCTTTTAAAGTTAGGAAATCAAGTGGATGAAAGGCACATTATTCCTTATAATCTTTGTTAGTTGGCACCGAGAACTTTGCAGATGTACACATTTTCAAGCAGACTCTGCTCTTTGAGCTGAGGCACTGAGGTCACAGTGTATACAGGATGACAACCAGTTCCTTTAATTTTTATTTGGCTTGCCCAGGAGGCACCACTTGACCATAACATGAAAAGGCCCACTGCACTCTGTTAGATATTTTTAAACTCTTCTTAACTTTAAAGTTTTGGAAATTCGGTCAGTAACGTTTTTTGAGCATGTCTAATTTTAGCCGTCATACACTGGGCTGGAAAGCATGAACAGGGATAACACTGTTCAGAGCTGAGTGCTCTTGTGTTATTTTAACAAGGAACATCAATAAATGTATGCACATGTTCAACTGTGCCACACTTGGAATTTCTGGAAGAGAAGTGCAGGCTGAAAGTGCTATCAATAGCATACTTGGCATACTTCTGTGCAATCAGACCATGGTGTGGGCATAATGACTGGGCTTAACCTGGTGCAGTGGGACTACTGTTAAAGAATCAAGGAAACTTGAGCAAGGTACTTGCTTGGGGGGAGGGGGGGGGTACAGTAGCCAAACCAGTGTTGACTGGTAAAGAGGGGTAGAAACCTGCAAGGAAAGGCATCCACAGTCGAATATAGTACAGGTGTTTTTCTGTATTCAGAGACAGTTAATGCCATTTTAACGAGTGCTTCATTCAGCATGCTAAGGAGCTCCAGACACTCTAAAGAATGGCTCTTTTCTTTGCCTGTTATCTGTGTGACTTCTGAGCTGATGCCTTTTTCAGCCTGTCATTCAGATACCGCTAACACAAGGTCACCCTAAATAAGTGCGGGGAATTTTGCTCTGCGGTGAATAATACAAGAGTCCAAATCCAAGGAATTCTACCAAATAATGCACAAGTGGAAGTGGATGTGTTTTCATACAGAATAAAGTTGAAAACATAGTGTAGCTGTAGTGAGATGGTATTCCTCACCTGAATCTGATTTAAATCTAATCTCAGACCAGACCAAAACTGGGAATTTGTGGCTCAGTAAAATGTATCGTTGCATCTCAATAGTTTGTTGAGAAAGTGAAGCTCACCTTTACAGATTGCACTGATTCCAGTCCAGGTGCCATTATCTCGGCAAACACGTGTGGCAGAACCGATAAGGCGGTAGCCTGGCGAACAAGTGAAATGGACCTCATGTCCAACAAAATACTTTGAACCGAACTTGGTTCCATGAACAGGGGCTTCCAGGGAGGGGCAGGTGGTGGATGCTGTGGGAGAAAGAAAAAGAGAATGAGAGGAAGGCTGGTCACATTTGGAATAAGCCTTTCAACATCCTCTGGCATTCTCTGCCTGGGGATATACACGTGTCTCTGGGCAGCCCAGAAACTTCATGGGAAAGGACTGTTCAAATGCCTCATTTACAGTCAACCAGCAGAGGACCGGTCATTTTTTTGAGCCAGAAGTGCACTAGTAGTCAAATGTTATACTGTGCATCATGCTCTGGAAAGTACAACACTTATATAATACTCTTAATAATATATAAATACATTACATAACATCAGAAATGGATTAGATTTTTTAAGTTTTATGAGACTTACACGCTACATACAACTTGGGCAATTGTGGAAAAATGTTTCCTATTCTTTGTTCCTCTAGTGAAAACATTTCAGATTTTAGGTCACACTTGGCCAGGCCAGAGTCATGTCCAGCTAATGCCTGTATTATATCAACAGCCAGTTTTCCCCCATTGTGCCCTTTTCTGACTAGTTTCTGCTTGAGACAGCAGAAAGGGATAACTCGGTGATAAAGTTAAACGAATTGCAGTCTGAGCATTTAAAGCTGGTGTTGTGATATTTTTTCTTTCCTTTTTATTTTGCCTTTATTGCTGTAAATGTAAAACAGCTTCATCCTGTCCTGCCAAGTATTCTCCACAGAGTTATGAACGGTACTGGTTCATCACTAGCAAGTTGATGTCAGTATCTGTTGCCAAACAACACAATTCCACAAATCCACTTCCCCTGACAAGTATGCAGTGCTGTAACTGAGATGGCCTTGAAGTGCTGGATGAAAAGTATAATTCCATAAAGCAAGAAACTGTGTCTGGCTCTCTACTGTCAGTCACTGAAGAGAAAAGATCAATTTCAAACAACTTAATGTTCTAAAATGTTGTAAATTTGATACTTAGGAATCTTCTTTTGACTTTAAAATGAAAGTCCTTCTTTGAATTACCCCTAAAAAACCCAGTCATATCAAGCATGCATATGAAACTTTATACAGCATTAAATGTAAGTTAAATGACTTCAGTGTCATTACAGAGCAAATGCTGCCCTACTTATAGCAACCAGCCACATACACTGTAAAAAAAATAAGTTGAGAAACCTCAAAATATTAAGGCAACTTGATTCAAATGCTTTTTGAATTTTCTCAAGTTTTGACTTTTGCTGTTGACTTTACTAATGCTCTGGCAAATTCAATCTTCGCAATAATCACAATATTCCTGTGAGGTTAATACAAGTGTAGCTATGTGTCTTTTGCTCATGTTTCAGAGCAGTTTTTGGGGTCTCAGCTGGGAAACCCTGCAGGATTTGAGAACCTAATCTAGTGTTCCAAGATGGTATGGTTACTATTACACTTTATAAATATATATACTTTCTATGTATGTAAATACATAATGCAGTGGCAACCGTTCCATCTTAGAACAAAAGATCGGGTCTTTGAATCCCGGTCAGTGTGTGCATCCAGCAAGGATCCCCAGACTAGACCCCTAAGCCGACCTTGGAACACAACTCCTCAGCTTGCTGACAAAGTCCAGTCAGACGAGATGCTTGCACTATTGTTCAAATAGCCTGGATTTTTAAAAGAAAAGTTTTACATTGCTGAAGTCAGATTTCATTTATTCACACAACAAGAATTTCTATTTTTTTAAAGGTAAAATCTTATTGTTAACCTCACAGCAACATTTTAATTAGGGGAACAAGAAAACTGAAGCTGCCAGAACACTTGTCTAGGCATGTACATCTTAGTTGATGAAATTCAAAAGGCTACTGAATCAAAGTGCCTTGATATTTTGAGTTTTCTACACTTTTCTTTTTTTTTACAGTCTTTTTTACAGCCTTTTATCAGTTATGTTGACTTTACAGCATACAGGTAATGGATTTGTAATAAAACATGGTATAAAATATATTATAAAGTTACATTATTACGTTAGTTATTTTGAAAAGGTTATGTCAAAACATAAAGATTCAACTTGGATTTAAGAACAGCCATTGTATAAAGTGTATGAACCAGCTGATGAAGATGATATTTGAGGGAGAAAAGTAAATAATACAGTTGTTTGCTCAACTCCACTGAGCTGCTCCTATGTCAGGATCATTGATCATGTGGGATCACTATCATGTTGGACTGATTCCCTCAACTTTAATTAAGCTGTTATTATGAGTTAACTATGCTTTTTGCTTCTATGACATGTCAAAATGTTTGGTGAAACAAGGGCCTATAAAGATGAGTCATGGTGAGTATATGATAAGTATAAACCCTATTTCTAGAAAAGCTGGAATATTTTCCAAAATGCAATAAAGACAAAAATCTGAGATATGTTAATTCACATTAACCTTTATTAAACTGACTAAGGTACAAAGAAAAGGTGTTTTAAGCATAAATAAACACAAATTTTAAATTTGATGGCTGCAACATGCTAAGCAAAAGGAGGAACAGAGTTAAAACAAGACCGAAAAGTGCACAGAATATTCAAGAAACACCAATCTGGAAGACTCAACATTAAAACTGGGGGTAACTGGGAGCAGGTGAGGTATGATGATTGGGTATAAAACTAGCATCCATTAAAGACTTCGTCTTTGCAAGCAAGGGTGAGTTATGGCTCACCCCTTTGTGCCAAAATTCATAACAGAATTGTCAGTCAGTTAAAAATTAACATTTCTCAATGGAATACTGCAGAAAATTTAGGTCTTTCAGCATCTCCAATGCATAATGTTGTGAAAAGATTCAGAGAATTCACGGACATTTCAGTGCATAAAGAGCACGGTGGGAAACCACTGATGAATGCGCACAATCTGTAAGCCCTCAGGTAAAACTGCCTGAGAAACCGTTATGCTAATTTGACAAATATAGCCTGGTCTCAGGAGAACTTTGGAAAACCACTGTCACTTAACGCAGGTTGTTGTGGCATGCAGAAAGGCAACTTGAACTGTATTACACAAGGAGGATTGCATGTATAAAGTCTCTGCAGAACCGTTCTGCTTAGATCTCTGGGCCCATGCTCATCTCAGATGCACTGAAAGACCGTGGAACCATGTGCTGTGGTCAGCTGAGTCCACATTTCAGCTCATGTTTGGAAAAAAATGAGCACCAAGTTCTCCATGCTAAAGATGAAATTGACCCTCCAGATTATTATAAGCAAAATATGCAAAAGCCAACATCTGTGATGGTATGAGGGTGGATCATTGCCCACAGCATGGGTGACATCAGACAATGGACCATGGGCTGCTGAGCAGCTGAAGTGTTACATCAAGCAAGGATGGAGAAGACTTCCAATTTCAAAACTACAACAATTAGTATCCTAAGTTTCAAATCAATTAAAAAAGTGTTATAAAAAAGGAAAGGTGATGTAACTCAAGGGTGAACATGCCTCTGTCCCAAATTTTACTAAGTGTATTGCAGTCATTAAACCATAAATTTGTGTATATTTACAAAATACAATTTAGTTGGCCAGTAAAATGATTGAAAATAAAGGTTTATGTCAATACACACATCACATATTTTTGTGCAGATAAATCTGCTGTGGCAACCCCTTGGGGAGAATACATGGGAGCAGCTGAAGGTTTTTTTTATTGTATTTTGGAAAATATCTCAACTTTTCTGAAAATTGGGTTTGTATGATGGTGGTTTATTTTCTGTTTATCACTCACCAGCTGACTGATCTGCTTGAGGTAATTTGGAGACAGAGTTCTGAAGCGCTGCCAGTTTTGATTTCATGATCCTGAGACCCTCGTTAAATCGCATCTCTTGGCCTTTCAGAAACTTCTCCATTTGACGAAGCACCCCAACCACCTGGTGTTTATCCATGCATGTCTGTTAATAAAGTGCAAAAACTGTGAGCAGAATTAAGAGTCTTGGGAAAAAAACCCATTTTGAAATCTGTTGAATTGCCTGCAAAAAAGTGAGTGCAAGACCTCAGTTTAATGATTCAAAATGTAATACCTGAGCAGTGAATAAACATTACTGTGCAGCTGTGGACAATGATGTAATTTCGACTAAACTCATGTTATTGGTGGGCACACAGCTGTTATAGTCAGAAAGAGCTTTCACTGATATTAAGATATATTATTTGACACTATCAAAAATATACAATACTTAACCACATTTTATCTAAATCTATTGCTTTCTACTGGAATACATTCAATAATACCTCATAGCACTCTCCCTCACCCCTTTTCTCTCTTACTACCACAACTCCAGTGGAAGACACAGCTGGACAAAAGCTGTGTGGCAGATGTCTGCGGGACTTAAATCCAAGATGCTGTTCCTCTGTATATTTTGCATGGCGGTAGGAAGGCACATGCTCATTGGATAATCCAGACTCAAAATAGCATGGGTGCCACAGGCAGTTACTTTGGGGAGAACGCTTGTCAAGCCATTACAAAGTTCCCCACAGAAAGTGCTGCTAATCCTTTCAGGAGGGTTTATTAATCACATGCTCATTTTGGAACAACATCTCTGCGCAGCATACCATAAATTCTTGCGCTGGAATTCAGAGGGATTTGTACAATAACAACAAGATCCAATACATTAAAATTCACAGTGTGTATAGCATGGACCTGTGCAGTAGTAACACTGCCCTTTGCTCTGTTATCTGCCCCTGGCAAAGGGCAAATGCCACCAGCTGACAAGACATGAGAAGATTAAAAGGATTTTTTTTTATTTAAAAAAACTCACTAAACTGACAATAACCCATACGGCTAATGGATGGAGACGGGGGAAAAATACTTCTTCTGGATAAGAAATTGTATAGTTTTGCCATATTTATGAATATTTCCACAAAAAAGTGGTTAGATGAGATTTTCAGACTTACAGACCCAGTTTTCTCATGCTGCATACTCTTAAAGTAAATTGCTCCTACCTGAACAGTGCCGTGACCGCTTTGGAAAGCTGTCAGACACAGCAAAAGCAAACACCTGCGCTGGAAAGACAGTGTCATCTCTGAAAGATCAGTACAGTTAACAGGCTGCTCTTCCCTGCTGTCGTTCTCAAATCTTTTTTTAAAGCGCTCAAAATCCCCAGAAAACAGCAGAGAGGTTCCGGCCACTCCTTTGAAGAGTGTGGAAGATGCTCATCAGGTGCCTGAGACAGAGATGCGCCCGCGTCCCTTCCTTATCTGCAGCCTCAGAGCTCCGCACGCCACCTAGGTTTCCTGCAGCAAGAATCCCTCCCACTGAGACACTTCCAAACACTTTTTCATACTTCTCTGCACGTAACACAACGCAACCCATTTAGCAAGAGTATAGGTAGGCTTTATTTACACTCACAGTGCTAAAGCATTAACACAAAACCTCATGATTGCCTTTTTTCATACTTAAACATGTTTATGTTCTACTCATTAACCTCGCCTGTTTGACTGTAGAAACTCACAGCTGAAATATCTCTATTACCAGGTCAGCATTAGCTTAACTTGTTATGTTTGCTGTCTATTTTTTATAAGTCTATTAAATTACATAACCCTCCGGGGATTAATAAAGTATTCTGATTCTGATTCTGATAAAAAGCCAGACGCGCGCTAAACTAAATCCGCTTGTCTTTGGGGTTTGATTTGTAGAGCTGAGGTGACACCTGCTGGTAAATGACAGTACTGCACACGCGAGTGGAAATCGCGCTCATCTGGCGTGGATATAAAAGAAAAATAATAAACGAGACTTTTACATTTCTGGTTATGAAAAACAAATTGTTAGCTTCGACGTTTTTAATACTTAAAACTGGCGCTAACCGCCGCTGCACAATACACACGACGATAATGCAAAACAAAGAGCAAAAAAAAAAACTAAGTATTTCATTGTTGCAGATGTTGAGACTGACCGACACTGTGTCGAACCAATAAGAGCGGTGGCTCCATTTCCTCGGCTTGGGTTTGACCAATAGCTGAGCAGTGTCTGCTGACTCCATGTTAGATAGATCCCGACAGGCGTATAAATGCGCCGAGGACACATTACCGAGGAATGTGCTGCAGAACTCAGAAGCCATTTTGAGATGATGTCCCTGTTGAGAAAGCCTATGAAGATGCTGAAATCAACGAACATGGTTACATTTCTGTCTGTTTCTCCCTCCGCCTCCTCTGTTGCACCATGGCAGCTGTCAAGCGACGGGACATTAGCAAAGCGGGGTATCAAGCTGCGCTCACAGAGTTAAAACGTCATTGATATGAAAGAGGAGAGTGTCTGTTTACTGTCTCTGTCGAGACATGTAACAACCGTGAGTCTTTTCCAGTCTGAAATCTTCCAGCATCTCACAAACCAACGTCTCCTTGAGTGACTGAATTAATTCACCCTTGCACCGGGGAGAAGGGAGGCAGATCCGCTTTCCAATGGCTTCTGTGAGCCTTGTTTCCAGTCCCCCAGCCCCTGTTCTTGACAAAAACATGACAGACTCTGAGCTTGCAGGGGATGAAAGGTCGAGTAACATTCTTGTGCCATTATTAATACGCTCATCTGTGCGTTTCAGTGCTGTGGGTGCTTGTGTTGCTGTTTTCTCTTTTTAACCACGAATTGCGGGATATAGAGACATTGCAGCGCTTCCCCCCCCTTAAAACATTTTTGCATGCCTCTTTGGTGCAGTTGAATGGCGCTATTCAGACGGCCTAGATTGCACATCACCGTGTTGATGGGACTCATTCATGATCATTTCCATGCAAAAAAAAAAAAAAAAGCAGCCTTCGTCGTTCTGTTGTAGCACAGGGATTCATGGCTTCATTGTTGCCATCTGCAGGAGACTATGCAAATGACTATGATGTAAATGCCACGCCCATCCTTTCACTGCACTCCTGCCTACTGGGCAGCTGCTGGTACTGCAGAAACGAGTTCATGCAGGGTTGAGATGATATGCTTCTGCTAGGTTTAAGGCCGTGGCCGTGTCCTTGTGATTTACCTTGCATCCCAACATGGCTGTCATGATCATGTGCCCAAAGAGAGCAAATGCTTTGCTCTGGTTTTCCATCAAACAAACTTTATTTTGACCACAGCTGTTGCCGGGTTTGGGGGGTGGGGGACAAAAATGATGGCTTAACTTCCAGGCCTGACTTGGCATGATGTACACCTCTACTTTAAATTATTAACCCTCAGGTGGGATTAAAATGTTGCGCTATTCCCGTATTACTGACTGGAAAATACACTTTTCTGTATATTGAACAGTTAAATGTTTGAATACGGTCCTCATGAACAGTATTTTCCTTCATTTACAGTTAATTTGGCAGTACTGGCAATTGTGAAAATTGGAAAGGGTTTTTTATTGAGGGTATACCTTTTACCCTATTACAGCTGGGACAGGTTCCAGTACTCTAGTTGGATGGACTTTTCTTGCTTAATCTTGAGGCCACTTCTGTTTTAACTAGATTAAAACCCAAATTTAAAGATAATATGATAGCTTTGGATGTGTAATGAATTCAGAGTGAAGGCTGACCTGCACAGGTGTGAGAGGAAGAGGGAGCTAGTGTCTGTAAAAAAACGACCTAGATCATTGGGTTGGACATATGGTCTCAAGCCACCTCTAATTTCTTTATATCTTGCTAAGAAAATAGGAAATGGGTGCAATGATTTATTGAAACACATGCAAACATGAATGGAGATACAGCGCATAAGGCAAAAAGAGTTTGTACAATTCTAACAAGCTTAAAAATCACCCTTCCACATAAATTGCCTCACAGATTTCAGGTTTTCCTGTAATTTCTTTAAGTAGTCTTTAGGAATAGTTCTCCAGATTTCTAGAAAGACGCTACAAAGCTCTTCTTTGGATGTTGGCTGCCTTTTGGTCCGTTCTCTGTCAAGATGATCCCACACTGTTTCAGTAATGTTGAGGTCACAGCATGAGATCTGTTGGCACTGATTTTCAGTCCATTCCTTGTGTAGTTTGGCATACCTCAGCATTTTCCTTGTTTTCCTTCCTTAAAAATGGCTTCTTTAGAGCCTTTGAACCCTTCTATTGAAACTATTTTTTGATAAGTAGGCCAAAACGGAATCTGCTGATTTTTTTTTTTTTTTTTTTTTTTTTTTTTTTTTTTTTTTTTTTTTTTTTTTTAATTTTCCCTCTGTACACCACTGCAGTAGATTTTAAATCAAGATATGATCCAAGTGCAGACTTCTTAGCCTTATTTCAAGGAGTTTGAAAAAAGATCTCCAGTCACTGTTTAGAATTTAAAGCCATTTTTATACATAGTCCCCCATTTTCAGAGGTTTAGAAGTAACTCAAGAGAAACAACATACAAAAACTAACATACACTGTCCAAATAACTGTGGAACCAATTCTATGTTAGCCTCTAATCCACAAAGTCACTGAGTGTTTTATTTTGTAATTGAGCCACAAGGAAAATAAGTACTAAAACTAGACATGTTGCCTTTCAAATGAAGTGTATGGATGCATTTCTGGATTTTGTTATTATTTAATGACTTTTCTTTTTGGGTATGACAAATACGAGAAAAATAATGAAAAGGGGTGGCTGTCAAACCAGGCCTAGCCCTAAATTTGTCACAACCTAACAGATATAAAGACATTAACAATAAATGAAGGTGATTTCATACTGCATCATAACAGCAGGAGTTGGCTCTAATAAAGTCTGTTACTGACTCACTGCAGCACGTTAAAAATGCCAGCCAAGTTATTCAAAAACATTCCATGAAAGCTGGTTAACTGCACTGCAAAGAAGACAAAGAAGCAATTATGTATCATTAACTGTAATTTATTCATTTAAATACATATTTACATGACATTCAGTTAAATGCAAGTTTAGTGTAGTGCACTTGTGTTTATGTACACCTGTGCTCTCACTCAGCAGTTCTGCAGTTCATCAAGGAGAGCATGTTTTTCCTGTTCTAACAAGGATATTTGACAGTTCTTGTCACTCACCTCCTGTTAAAAAGAAAAAATGCACAAGATGATGTGACAATATTACACGAACTGATTAACTGTGAGGAAACTGTTGATGAAACACTGAAGGAAAGGCCAAATTTATTGATGGAACTACATTAAAATCATTACCTGAGCTAGTATAGAGTTTTGCCACCGGAGGTCACTATCTGCCACTGCTTCAGGCAGACAGGGGTTACTGTTGGTCGTGGCATTGGGCTCACTCATCACAGAGCCCAGCGAACCGTTGACCCGCTGGATACGAGACCTGAGGAGGCAGGACCGAGCCTGAGGACAGAGACACAGAACTGTTACGGTGTTCAGATCTTTATGTCTGGTGAAGACTTACTAAATGGCGCAAGTGCATCAAATGAATGCTAAAAAATTGGCTCTTAAAATTGTTAAAATTTTGTGAAATGTTTGTAGTTTGAGTTGAGACTGAATTTATACACATAGTTACAAATTCAGTGACAAAACTACATGCTGCAGATTCATCTTGAAAAATGACAGCTAGTTGGGATCCACGTTGCTTTCATATCAGCATATGAAGCACTACTACTGGCATGCACCTGTCTCATCTGTTTCCTTTTCAAAGTCATTGAATTTCTCAACAAGCTGTTTGTAGTTATTTTAATCATTCATCATACTTTCGACACAATGACTTTCTATCAATAAAAGCACAGGAGCCCTTTTCTGTACCTCTGCTCCATCTTCCCTGTTGGGGGCAAACACACTTCTGCTCTCAATGTTGTCCTGCTGGGCCCTGTTCTCCTCCAGCCGCTGGAGGTACCAGAGCCGAGCCTTCTCCAGAATCTCCAGACCAGACCACAGTGCGTCCTTCTCCTTCTCCAGATCCTTCAGCCGCTTAATCTGAAGTGAGAGGAATCGATATGAAGCACCAAAACTTTAGATTCAAACTGAGTTTGATGATACAGCCAGGTTTTTATGGAGTTACATATTTCCCTGTGTAATTTTGTTGGTACTGAATGGATCAGGCTAACAAGGCTGACCATCAGCCTCATGTATAGAAGCATGTAAACCAGAGGCCCCGAGGCATTGTGTATCAGCAGAGCCAATGCTGAGCAGCAGGAGGCCTTTAGTTCTTTTGTCTATGCCCAGAGAGGTTACACGCTCTTTAAACTAGCTAAAACAAAGACATGCAGTGTTATAAACACTTAGAGAAACATGATATATGGTGGTAGTGAATCTTGCTTTGAAACATTAGAGTCACTGCAATCTCAAAGGCTATTAACAGCAAGCTAAAACAGGATAACATAAGGAACTAGTGGCACAATATAGACCAGATATATACTAGATGAGCAGATTTACAGTCAGTGGAAACCTGGTTATATTGAACCTCCAACAGGAAGCTGTGAAGCTCAAGCTTGACATGTGGGAATGTGTCACCGGGATGACTGCACTGTCATGGTACCTCCACAACAGCTCAGACATGGAGCAAAGATGAAAAAGCTCACTGAATGCAGCATGCATGGTAGTCACAACAGTGGACAGCATTTTCTTTAATATGCATGTGTTTTGTTGCTATTGTGGTGTATCAGGCAACTCAGTTCTTGAATGAAGATGTCATAATTCATGCATGGAAGGGTAATATTCACAAGCCAAGCTGATAAAATATGCAGCCAATTATTTTAGTCAGTTGGCCAGAACAAAAAAAAAACAAAACAAAACACAAAAACAAACTATAACTAAAAATAAAAATTCATAAATTATAAATATAAAAAAATACAAAAAAATATTTCTTGAAAAGTTGGGATAGTTTCCAAAATTCAATAAAAAACAAATAAAAACAAAACATCTGATGTGTTTATTCACATGAACGTGTTTAACTGAGAGGTACAGAGAAAAGATTTTCAATAGTTTCATTGGCCAACTTTATTGTATTTTGTAAATGTGAATTTGATGGCTGCAACACACCCAACAAAAGTAGATAAACAGTTAAAATAAGATTGAAAAATGCACAGAATATTCAAGTAACATGAGTCTGGTAGACTCCACATTAAACAACCTAACTGGGAGCAGGTGAGGTATTGGGACTGGGTATAAAAGTAGCATCCCCATCAAAGGCTCAGGCTTTGCAAGCAAGTAACGATCATGGCTCATCCCTTTGTGCCCAGTTTTTTTTAAGAGAATTGTTAATCAGTTCAAACAGAACATTTTTCAACACAAAATTGCAGAGATTTTAGGTCTTTCAACATCTACAGTGGATAATTGCAAAAAGACAGAGATTTTGGAGACACATTAGTGTGTAAAGAGTAAGGTCGGAAACCACTGCTAATTGTGGTCTTTCAGCCCTCAGGTGACACTGCCTAAGAAACCACCATGTTGCCATAACAAATATAGCCACCTGGGCTTGAAAATACTTTGGAAAACCATTGTCACTTACACAGCCTGTCACTGCATCCAGAAATGCAACTTGAAACTGTATTACACAAGGAGGAAGCCATACATCAACACCATGCAGAAATTTTGCTGAGTTCTCTGGGCCTGAGCTCATCTCAGATGGACTCAAAGACTGTGGAACTGTGTGCTGTGGTCACGATTCCACATTCCAGCTCATTTTTTTTTTTCCAAAAAGGAGTTGTTTTCCTTGCCAAAGATAAAACAATCATCCAGACCGTTATTAATGAAAAGTGCAAAAGCCAACATCTTTGATGGTATGAGGGTGTGTCACCGCCCACAGCATGGATGAGTCCTATTTATGTTAAGGTACCACTGACTCTGTCGGGTTTATTAGGATTTTAGAGAGCCGTACACTGGCATCAAGGTATAGTCTCTTCCTGGGACATCCATGCTTATTTCAGCAGGACAATACCAACAAACAGCATGGCTTCGTGGACACAGAGTGTGTGTGTGTGTGCTTTACTGGCCTGCTGCCTATTCAGGTCAATCTCCTACTGAAAATGTATGGCACATCATAAAGAGTGTGCCACTGCCACCAAATTCTAAATTTGTGTATATTTACAAAATTAAGCCAGTCAGTAAATCTATTAAAAATCATTACATTGTCAGTTAAATAAAGGTTAACTTGATTTTTGTCTTTGGATTTAAGAAAATATCCTCACTTTTCTGGTCATTCAGCATGTGATTTGTGAAAGGATTTTTTGTTAAATGTGAATAATCCTTTCACAAAACATATGCTGAAAAAAATGTAATTGTCCCCCTGGGAATAATAATGTATTCTAATTATGCTGCATGACTAATGAGCTTCAGCCCTAACTCAATTATCCAAGTGGATAAATGATATTAGGGTCAGAATACTTTATTATATAAAAACATGCCCTCCACTTGGAGTTGTTTAGAAGGGAAAAATGTCCATAGAGGTAAAAACTTTATTTCTACTGCGCTCTAAACATGCTTTTTAATGTTGTAAAGCTGGACATTTTAAAATGAGAGTCTATGGGGATTGGCTTTCTTTTGGAACCAATCCCAAGTGGCTCCTAGAGGATCTGTCTGAGTAGTTTACCCCACTTCTGGCGCCACTTGGCTTCATTTTTCAGCTCTGGAAGCTGCCCCGGGTAACAACTAATAACTGACGTAAATATATGTCAGCAGATTTCTCACCAACCAAAATAAATCTATTTATAAATATGAAATAATCTTTTCTTGGGCAGACAAAGAGTATATTGGTGATAAATATCTAAAATGTAGTTTTGATTCTTTAATTACCTTTTAATTATTGGATGAATACTGACTGATATAGCTTCCCATTGATACTGTATCAGTCTAATTTTCTTTTTGATGCCTGGTACAAATTTCTGAGGAGTTTGGTGTGTTGCAGAGAACTAGCATTGTGACTATAGTTATAATAACTAACTGTAAATTATGTGAATACCCCATTAATTATTTAGGTATTTTTTTAGACACAGGCTGAGGAGTGTGTTGCTTGAATGTCTTTTTAGTAGATGCAGGCAGATCATTCAGCAGATAACAGTCTTGGAGAAAATGTTGTCTGATAAGGAAAGTTTTTTTAATGGAAAATAATACAAAGAAAGATGCTTAGGACAGTTTGGAAATGCTTTCATCATATATTTTCCTCAGCAGAGTGGCTATGACTATTTTTAGAAAGTGTTTGCAGCACATGTAGCAGAGTAGCATTTCAGCTGAGCAGGCAGTGGTCAGTCTTCATGGTAAGACCCCACGTGTGTTTCCCAGATGGTGTGTTAAGGCACACCGGTGTGCCATGAGGCAAATCCAGGTATGCTGTGGAATTTTGTAACGGTCATACATTATTACTGCTATGTACAACTGCACAAAAAGGTATGACTTCATTGTTAATTTGCAAAATCCTGTATCCACTTTTGTCAATGGGAACTCCAGTCCTTTTGCACAGCTGCCCAACGAAAGTCACTACAGCGTGACACATCAAAGGCTGTGTTTGACGGTAACTAGTACGCAGCCCTCAGCCTGTCATCTGTCTGACCAAGTCGTCTAATATAGTGCAAAGTAACCTAAGGAGGCATGTAGAAACCAAACCTTCCTTCTACAACCAAAGCATGGCATACTTTAAAAGAGTGCTGAATCTTAACCAGTGGCTGCGAGAAAGTTTGCTGGATTGTATGAAAGTGTTGTAGACGGCTATAGAGACACAATCAGAATCAGGATACTTTATTAATCCCTGGGGGGAAATTACTTTTGTTGCAGACACTCCATTAAGTATATATACTAATGAATATATATACTAATGAATATTCTAAACTGTAGGTGTGAATGTAAAAATGTAAATGGTTGTCTGTCTCTCTCTGTTGGCCTTGTGGCAGACTGGCGACCTGTCCAGACTGTCCCCACCTTTTGCCACATGACAGCTGGGATAGGTTCCAGTGCTTATTCAGTCTTTTGTACTGTCACTGCTTTAAAAATTTTACATGGTAACGAATGCCTGTACAGTCTAAGATGTAGCTCTTAGTGTTTTTTAAAATTTCTCTGATAATTGCATGGTCTGACCTTGAATTTTCCGGGACGGCCACTTCTGGGAAGACTGGCATTGTGTTAACACACACCTGAATGCTTCAGATCAGGAAACTACCAAAACTTCTTTTACAGAGGTGTTCAGATTAGCTGAGGATCAGTTATTCAAGTGCATTTGATTAGCAGCACCTGGTTGCTATTTACCCTCTTAATTCCTATGGAGTGTACTTTCTTTCTTTTCACAGGACTGTATGCAGTCCTGTGAAAAGAAAGTTTTCACAGGACTGCATGCATCAGCTCATGTATCAATACTGGTAGTTTTTAACCTCTTAAAATTGATGGTATCAGCCTCAAAAAGCCAATAATCAGTCAGCTCTACTTCTTTTGATTAAGACTGCAGAAATTGTTCTTTAATTGTTTCCTGACTCTTCAGGGAACACACAACTAAGCGAGAAGATAACTGGAAGATTAATTCAGCAATTTATTTAGTAGTTTCAGTCCCAATTAGCAGGTAGTATTTCTCTCCCTGCATTTTAGTAGTCTGTGTACTTTGGCACTCCTTCTTTGTAGTAGCTTGTACCAGTTCTACCTAACAATGAGATACAGGTCTGCACTTTCATCCAAAACTGCTTTCAGTGCTGCCCAAGTAAAGTACAGAAAAATGTACCTTAAGAGAGCCTAAATGGACATAAACCTCTTTCAGAAGCTCTTTAAAAATGACACACTTGCTTGTTCAAAATGACTGGAAATAAACACTGAAATGACAGATGCTACATTCCAGAGGTGGAAAAGGTCAGGTTATTTTAGCTTGGCCAAACTGGTGACATGACAGACATAAAAGAGGCCATAAACATGACATCATAAAAGCAGTATACTACCGTCAATTTGTTCATAAAAGCTGTGAGTATACACGGCAGATACACACACACAGGCACCACCTCGGTCCTCACCCATAGGTAGAAGCGAAGTGCGTCCACACTGTACAGGCTGGTCTTGAGTGGGATGATAACCACAGTGTAGGAGCCAGAGCCGGAGGGACGACAGGCCATGGAGAGCTGATCAGTCACTGATAGTTACTACTACTCCATACAGCTGGCTTGACCACAAACAACAAACCACAGCTTGCCACTGGCTGACTCAGAATAATACCACGGGGGAGAGAATGAATGCATGTGTGCGTGAGAGAGAGGGAGCGAGAAGGCAGGAGTGGAAAAAAGCAGCATGATACGCAGGCACGGGCAGCATGGTGCCCCTGGGCGAGGTAATGAAAAATTCCACATGTCACTGACTGGTTAATCGACATACAGTGACAAAGAGAGGGAGAACTGGGGTGGAGAGGTGGTGAAACTGGCAGTGCGGGATCAAATACAAGAGAAAAGTCAACAAACAGCGAAAAGCACATAGCAGGAAATGTGAAATTGAAGCTGTGGATTGGAGATTTGAGGAGAGGATACAGGTGTGAATACACAAATATCAAATTCTGAGTTTTCATCAGTATCATCACTGCAGGGTAAACTGCTTGTTTATCTAATCTACGCTAGAAGGCCAGAGGAGGAAAATAAGCCTGTGTTTCACAAGCTCTAAGAGGCTTCCTCAGCTCAAAAACTGTCAAGTTTTCCAAGAATCATGTCATCCCTCAACTCAAGTAAAAAACATGACATTTCTGTGCTGCTGCAGCTACATGAAAAGAGAGTGCATAAGGTTATTTTCTTTTTGGTTTCAGGCGAGCATTCTGTCCAAACATGTTCCCTGGAATGTGACATAACCTGAGAATGAGAGCTCAAGCACGGAGGTGCGGAGCACCGAAAGTTACTGTTATAAAACTTGACTATGGCTAGCGTAGTTTTGTTTTTGAGAGCAGGAATAGGAGATAGAGGGATTTCAGCCTGAGTTTACTGACATTAACATCATTACTATCAGCGCTCAGCTGTTCAGTTAGTCAATGGCAGCACAGAAAATCAGTGGCACATGCTTTTCATTACTGCCTCAGGCTAAACTGGCTGTTAGTGTCTGAACAGTACCGCTGTTGGAGAGATTTTATTTTATGAGGGAAGCAAATTCCCACAAAAAAAACACCCAACAGAAAGTAAACAAAAAAGAAAAGAAAACAAAAAAAAAACAAAACAAAATTTGAGCAAGTTATTCATGATCAAAGTTGTACACTGGTACAAATGGAAGTACTCAAATCCTGAACTGAAATAAAAGTACTATTAAAATATTTTGAAAAATAATCAGAGCTTCAAACAATAAAGAGTTTTCTTTTAGACAAAGAAGATAACTAGCTGCTGTAATTGATAAGCTATTATACATGAACATTGCTTAGTTAAACCATTTAATAAATATGTACCTATCCATAATTTGGTGCTTGCTGAAGTAGAGCTACACTTTCTGTAAGTGTATGGACTATCCCATGACTGGACTCTGATCTAATTAAACCAGAGCTTCCAGGCAGGAAGAAAAGAGGAGGACCACAGAAAAGCTTCATGGACGTAGTGAGAGAGGACATACAGAGGTTGACATGACAGAAGAGGATGCGAGGGACAGGGTGAGATGAAGTCAGATGATCCATTGTGGTGACCCCTAAAGAGAGCACCTGAAAGATGAAAAAATGAAGAAGAGTTTGAAGAGGAAATTTGGGTAGCACTTAATAATACAACCTGGTGTATTTCTGTCATGTAGTAATTTAGACACATTCTTCTTGCCAGCAAAGGGTCCCTGATTCAAGTCCAGGTGGTTGCAGCAGAAGAGCATCCAGTGTAATAACTGATGCAGATTAATCTGCTGTGGAGCCCCCTCGCAATTACCCAAATAAGGTGTAATTGCAATGTTATAATGGTAGGTTAGGATACTCTAAAATAGAACTGTGCCCTGTAGCGCAATGTTTTGCGCGTTCGCCTTACAAGCAAAAGGTCCTTGGCTTGATTCCAGGTGGGGACACAAGCCCCTCTCACCTTGGAGGGTTGCATCAGGAAGGGCATCTGGCATAAAACCTCTACCAACGGGGGGTATATCTGATATACATTTGATCATTCATTTGAAGGGCTTCATGTCATACCAGGAGCACTGCAGAAGCGGAGTATTTATTTTGTCTGGGGTCTTTTATTTTGAAAACTAACTGGATTTTCCATGACATTTCTATTGTCCTGAACACTGAAAAATGATGCTCAAATGGTACAGAGTACATTATAATGTCACCCTGTGGTCCTAAACAATCATCAGTGTGTGATGACCTCTGAGTGAGAACTTGTTGCTTGTATGTGTAAAAATGCAGTATGCTATTTTTCTCCCTGAAACACGCTTGTTTGGTTTTAAGCTGCTATATAAATTGAATTAGAAAGTCAAAATTGACTGTGGAACGTATGAGAGATATAACACCTAATGAATGTCATAGTGATGTCGTCAGGACTATCTCAGCCCTATCAAGCCTGGATGCTAATAACTGTTAAACCAAAACACCGCATTAGGAACAAGGGTGTCAGTTTGACAGATGTTAGTGTTTATCAACTATCAAACAATGTCAAACTGCATAACTGGAAATGTAGAATCTCTGATCCACGAAGGCTAAAATTCACAAAAAGAAACTTCATATATTGGCCAGTGCTGCATTGCTTTTGACCAATCTTTCAATCTCTTGTAAGTCTTTTAATCTAACACAAGTTAAATGGTAAAAGAACACTTTTAAGGTTTTATTGCAGGCTGCTAGGAGACCAGCTAATACATACAGCATATACTGTGTTTTGATTATTCAGTGGATGCGGCTAAGCCTGCTTTTCCTGACAACACACATGCTGGTGGACCTCCCTGTCAATACAGCACCCAACCCTTGTTCCCACCCATTGCATTACATTATCACACTACTGTACAGTAAAAAAACACCACAGATAACACAGCTATCTTGGTCTGAGACATGTCTGTACTATATATAGTTTTCACATGATTCTATGCAGTCCTGTGAAAAACTAAGCACACCCAGTAGCTTGTAGAACCACCTTTAACAGCAATAACTGTTTTTCTGTTTGCCTTTATCAGTCTCTGCAATTGTTGTAGGGGAATTCTGGTCCACTCTTCTTCAGTTCATTGAGGTTTACGTGCGTTTGTTTATTCACAGCCGTCTTAAGGTCCCACCAGCATGTCAGTTAGGTTGAGGTCTTTATTTTGACTGGACTGTTGCAACACCTTGATTCTTTCCTTTTTCAGCCATTGTGTTGTAGATTAGCTGGTGTGTTAGGATCATTGTCCGGTTACATGACACAGTTTCGGCCGAGCTTTAGCTGTTTTACAGATGGCATCACATTTGACTAGAATCAGACTCAAATACACTTTAAAAGTTCAGAGAAACTGTAACAGGCTGCATGGAGGTACACTACAATACGGTATTTTAGTATACAGAGGAGTTAATCGTCAACTCAGTGGTTGTAAGGTGCCCAGATCCCACTGCTGCAAAAAAAGCCAAAATCATCACCCCTCTGTCACCATGGTACTTGACAGCTGGTATGAGTCATTTGTGCTGACATGCTGTGTTTGGTTTTGTAAAACATGGCACTTATGGGCAAACATCCCCACTTTGGTCTCATCTGTCCTAAGGACATTATTCCAGAAGTTCTGTAGTTTGTACAGATGCAAACTTGCAAACCTAAGCCATGCCTCCTTGTTATTTTTGGAGAGAAGAGGCTTTCTCCTGGCAACCCTGCCAAACATGTCATACTTCTTGAATCTTTATCTAAGTTTGCTGTCACGAGCTTTAATTAATAAATGAATTAAAGTAACATTTAACAAACTGAGACCTGTGTGTGCAGCCTTAGATGTAGCTTTTAAGTGCAGTATCTATTTATATATACATACACACACACACACACACACACACACATATATATATATATATAGATAGATAGATAGATAGATAGATAGATATAGGCCATACTCCACTATGGCCAAGCATGTCCAAACTTTTGACTGGTAGTGTATATGGCTATTGAAAACTGGTGAAATAATGTGAATAGTGACTAACCTTGTTTAATTCTTTTGTTCTGTTTTTTTTCTGTTTTTGGTCAATGTTAAACATAATACGTGTGGTTTTGTTTTTCTTTGATTATGATGCAGTTCTAAGTTAAAAGAGCCAGGCACAAAACGTTTAAACTTCAGCCTGGACCCTTTCGGTCTTTGTCTTTGATTTAAATTTGAAAGATTGTATTATTTATTTTTATTTTTTTATGACCAAAATATACTACATAAACTAAAAAAAATGTATATGAGAAAAGGTAAGGCAAATGAGAAAAATAAGGACACTGTGCCATTATCTGCATTTATTCCTACCTGCTACTTAAAGTGCATTAAAGTGGATCAACAGTAGAGGGGGCTGTGAGCCCACACTGCCTGCTGAAGAGGAGGACCCCATTAAAAGCTGACATTTTGTATAATATCCTCATAAGACTGTGGAGCAGTAGCTTCAACAAAACACCAGATGGTGCAACCCAGTGAGTGCCAACTGAAAGTAAAAAGTATGTCAGCTATTTTCAACCTTTGTTCACCCACGTTATTTTTTTTTAGTTTCCTTAACCAGGAACAGTTATAGTTATGATCAGTTTAATTAACGTGTGTTTTTCAATCACAAAGGAGGAGCTGATGAGGAAACCAGAAAAATCACTGCAAAATGGTACTTATATAACATCTGTATATAGGTCATCATATGCAAACATTATATGTATATAAGCCACAGAGGAACATCGCTGCATGTAACATCATGAGGCATGCGATTCTCGCCAAAATGAAGCCTTGACTTAAGCTTCATGACCTTATGACATCCTGTGCAATGGATGTTCTGTTTGTGCTCTGATTTCTTATACTAAAGTGAATGCAGCCACTCTGGTCTCCCTCCTGGGAGTTAAGAGAGATAAGGGACATCTACGATGTACAGAAAATGTACTAAGCTTGCACGCAACTTATATGGTGATAAGTCACAACATGCAAGATCATGATGAGTTACAACTGTGGGCCCCCTAAAGAGGAAGTTTACTGTGTTATCACACAAGAGGTGGAAATTTATTCACACAAGCTGCATTTTGTATATACACATTGGTGGGTTGTTAATATTCAATCTTGTGTTCATAACACAGACACACAGACACACACCTAATCTTACACCCAAACATACACAACACAGTAACCCGGTTCCTTCTAAAGTTATTCTTTTTAGTCACTACTACTACTTTGTGGCTGAGAGTGGGCCCCTGGTTGCTTCCTGTCTTACTTTCTCACACTCAGGCACACTTTAACATACATTTGCTCTGTCTCACTCTCACTGCTGTTTTTATGAATACTTCTACAACTGTTCAGGACAAAAATGAAGCAGCTAACGCGGTGTAAATGAACGGTCATCACAGTAATCACAATTCTAGATCACAGTGCCCTCATTTCGTGATGTAAAACAGAGGCTGAGGGCCATGGCCAAACAGAATACAGAAAGCCCGGCACTCCCTTCGCCTCTGCAGCCCCATAACCAACGCCGGCCACTCTGGACTCACTGTTCCAGATCATAGCTTTGTGGAATCTTAAACATATTTGCCCCCCCAACCCCCCAACACAAACACACACACACACAAACACACACACACACACCCACACACACACACCCACTCCCACACACACACACACAAAAACAACCACTC
>VUQH01044369.1:0-10417 GCA_015106775.1 Etroplus canarensis | reverse complement strand
GGAAGTCAGGAGTGTCAGAGAAGTATGTGAAGGTGGTGCAGGACATGTATGAGGACAGTGAGACAATGGTGAGGTGTGCGGTAGGAGTGACAGATGGGTTGAAGGTGGGGGTGGGATTACATCAGGGGTCAGCTCTGAGCCCCTTCTTGTTTGCAATGGTGATGGACAGATTGACAGATGAGGTCAGGCAGGAGTCTCCATGGACTATGATGTTTGCAGATGACATTGTGATCTGTAGTGAGAGTAGGGAGGAGGTGGAAGAGAACCTGGAGAGGTGGAGGTATGCACTGGAGAGAAGAGGAATGAAAGTCAGTAGAAACAAGACAGAGTACATGTGTGTGAATGAGAGGGAGGCAGGTGGAACAGTGAAGATGCAAGTAGTAGAGGCAGTGAACGTGGTTGAGTTTATACACCTGTGGTCAACCATCCAAAACAACTTACAGAGCACAAGAGAGGTGAAGAAGAGAGTGTAGGCAGGGTAGAGTGGATGGAGACGAGTGTCAAGGGTGCTTTGTGACAGAAGGATAGCAGTAAGAGTGAAAGAGAAGGTTTAAAAGATGGTAGTAACACCTGCTATGATGTATGGTTCTGAAGATGGTGGCAGTGAAAAAAATTACAGGAGGCAGAGCTGGAGGTGGCAGAATTGAAGATGTTGAGATTTTCACTGGGAGGGACCAGGATGGGCAGGATTAGAAATGATTACATCAGAGGGACAGCTCAGGTTGAACAGTTTGGAGACAGACTTAGAGAGGCAAAGTTAACATGGTTTGGACATGTTCAGAGGAGGGATAGTGGATATATTGGACAGAGGATGTTGAAGATGAAACTGCCAGGCAGGAGGAAAACAGGAAAACCACAGAGAAGGTTCATGGATGTAGTGAAGAAGGACATGCAGATGGTTGGTGTGAGGGAGGAGGATGCAAGAGATAGAGTGAGATGGAGGCAGATGTAGTGACTTCCTAATGGGAGCAGCAGAAAGAACAAGAAATATTGTATGAGGAACAGTTAGAGCCCTAATGTATAATAGTTAAGGAGTTCAAGTGCATTCATATCAAATATTTTAGCAAACTGGACTCAGAAAGAGAGAACATGGGTCTTCTCCTACACATCAGGATTAAACTTCTCTATAACCTTTTATGCAGTCAAACTTGTACATCATTCTTCCTTATTTTTACTTACTTCACTTTCTTCAGCCTGAAGTTTTACAGGTCACAAATAAACTGTCACTATTACTTGGCAAACTAAGATTAAAACTTTTATTGCTGGTGAGCAGTACATAAATAATAGCAACACTGACAGCCTGTCTGTGCGTCAGTTTGTCTGGCCAAGCAATCCAAATGACATCTGATAATGTGGGGACGCTCGTTACCATGGAAATGTAGCATGAGCCATTGTGAGGTTCATCATGAAGAGAAAAGACTCTCGAATGTATGATTATAACTAGAAACAGAGAAGATTAGCCCAGTTACCAGTACACATAAACACAACTGTACTGTATATAGACTTAAATATACAATCTAGAGACAGTAGAGTTCTTCATAGAATCCAGCCTTGCCTTTTCAATCGTCTTCAGTAAAATTTCACTGTAAAAGCAGCTTTGTAGAATTGCATTGTAATTTGCATCCTACGCCTATAGGCGATTATCTATCTTACTAGCCAATGTTGGTCACTGTTGGTTCTTGTATTGTTTTTGCTGTGGCTCTACTGTGTAACACAAGGTAACGTTTGAGGGCTTGTTGGTTAACATTTTCCACATTTTTGTGAGCATTATTTTAATCCTCTCTGAAATGTGTTGCATGTGTGATTAGTATAATAGAGATGCAATATCTGCATTTGAATTTAGTCTAACGTATTTAATCTGTGGGTGCATCAGAATGACAGAAGTCCTTCAAGGAGGGCCACAGCTGATACATTAAAATTTCAAGATAGTTTAAAGTGTATGAGGTTCAAAACTAAATATTTTCCCAGAAAAATTCTGTGGTCAAGCATGGTAAGCCATGTATGATGAAACACCCCATTTCATAATGTCTGTTATAGAGTGTTTCACAATATTAATATTCATTTTTAAGATGCTTCAGTGTGTTTCTTTAGCGTTATAACTTCTAAAATACATACATCAGCCTTGACATTAAAACCACGGATGGGTAAAGGGAATGAAATCTGTTTATCTTTTAACAAAGCAATGTTCTGTTGGAAAACCTTGGGTCCTGGTATTCATGTCAAACTTACATATCACCCATAATAATGGAAACAAAGCACACGCTCCCATGGCAACAGAACCACCTGACAGCAGTGGCCTCCCCTAATAGGACAAAGTGCCCTTCTACAAAACAAAAACTGCTCAAGAATTGCTCGAGGTACACAAAAAATACAGGTCATTGACTTTGTCTCCAAATTTAGATCATGATCTGATCAAGCAGCTGCAGGATTCTCATCAGACAAGCCCAATTCAGGGAGGCCAAACACCAAAGGACACCCCCAGAGATCAGGCAATGCCCTGACAGGTCAGAGGCATGAGGAAACCCTACATATGGATCAAAATATTCTTGTTTTTATTAAACCTAGAATTGTGTTAATTAATGCAAATACAGTACAGAATCAAAGAACTTAGAGTTAATGTAATTTTCAAAGAAAGTGCATCATTCTTCAGTATTAGAAATAACCAAAGAATAAGGCAAGATTTCTTACAGACTGTATCAGATAATTTTGACTTGCATGAGGAATGATTTAAAAAGCATCAGCTGTTACTTTAATCTATAAATGCACACAGTGCAAAAGTTGTAGTCATTCTCTACCTTTGTCAGGATCACACCAGTGGATCTCTATTTGTTTTCTATTTAAAATGACAACCTTGTGCACCTTAAGGGCTTGTGATAGTATTTCAAACATTTGTCATGTTTACTGAAACTGTTGCAGAAAGGTTTGCAAATGCTCACCATGGAATATCTTGAACGCTTTTTCCTAATTATTAATAAATATAATTTTATTTCTGATGGTAGTCATTAATGTAACACACCATTGCAAAGAAGTGTTAGAAGTGTGAAATTTCCAGATCATGCACTTTCCTTGAACACCAGTCTTCTTTTCAGTGTCACCTGTTTAAAGAATAGTCATTTCAAGGGTCATAGCAGCTTTTAAACCTGTGATTTCAGGTTCATTACAGAGCTAACACAGAGAGACAACCATTCATGCTCACATTTGCGCCTACTGTCAAGTTAGACTCATCAATTAACCTAACAAGCATTTCATGCTTTGGACTGTGAGAGGAAGTCAGAGTACAAGAGAAACCACACAGGCATCAGGAGAACATGTCAAAGGCCCCAGTCTACCAGTGGATTTGAACCCAAGACCTTCTTGGACATTCGGTAAGCAGTTAAGAAAATGGATGAATAGAAATACTATAAATGCTTCATTTCTGATAAGTTTGTATTTGTAACTGGAGCCTTGGTAACAATGTAAAAAATTTAATGGCAAATGGCTAACACATACACAAAATCTAAGTAATTCTGTTATCTCAACGAACCACACAGATTCCCCCACTATCAATAAACCAAGTATATACAGTTAGCTCCGATTGGCCATGCCATTTCTTTTGACCGGAGCTTTAATTTGACAGTCATTTACAACATTGGGGAAACTGCCATCAAACTCTCTGCAGTGGAGATTTTTCACTAAACAAAAGGATGCTCAGACAAAAGAACGGAAGGAAATTGTTCCATGGTTTTCACATCAGTATTGAAAAGCTCATACAAAGTCTTTTTTCTCTCCAAACACTCGGAATGCTGACTCCCCTGCCCACCCACAGTCTGTTGGCCGCGTCACCCTGTTCTTATCTGTGAAAAAAAACAAAGCCACTGCCTCCTGTTGGACAAAGAGCTGCAGTTTTTCAAGGATTTGTGTAGGGACGGTTGGCGGTGAAAATGGGTTGCTTTTAAAAGAACAAAAATGTTCAGTGTCATATGTTCAGACACAAAGAACGACTTGCCTTAATATTTTCATCACCACTTAACATACTATTTGTTTTTTTTCCAAAACAAGTGCAGGGAACCAAAAAGTGAGTGTTTACTGTCTGTGTTGACTCTCCTTTGAACCTCTTCTGTTTGTCCTGCCTTTCCTCTCATGCCCTCTTTCTCTCTCTCTCTCTCCATCCCGTCCAGCCTGGCAAACAGAGGGTCTGAAGGGTGAATTAATAAAGGAGGGAAAGTGGAGCACAACTCCCTGAGGTCCGTCTTTTCTGGGACGCTCACACAGAGAAAGAGATACACACGCACAAATGACAACACGATCTACATAAAGACCCTGACACACATAAATGTAAGGCCTGTGTGGCTTTATTGTGCTGAGAAAATGAGAAGAGGAGACACAGAGGGACAACAGTCCTTAAATCCCATCATCTGCATGCATATGGGCAAGGGAAGAGGCGGGGAAAGAGGGGAAGTGAAGGGAGGAGGAGACTGAGGAAGACAAAAGGGAGGAGGACGAGGGTGGGCAAGCAGCACGTGAGGAGGGATCCATGGAGAGTTTTGCCCAAGGCAGTGAAACTCACTATGGTCCCACATTCCCTGATTCTTCTACTCTCCGATCTTTCCTTCTCTTTTCTACCACGTCATTCTTCTCATCCTTATTTTACATATTTGCTATTTCATTTGCTTTCATCTCCCATTTTTCTTCTCCCGCTAACTCCCTCTTCTCGTCACCTTTTCTTTCCCATTTTTATCTCCTCTTGTCTTTTCCTTTTATGCCTTCATTTCCTGAAATTTATCTTCTTTATTCTCCTGTTTCCCTATACATCCTTACTCCATTTGTCCTCACTGCACCTGACTTTTCTTTTACTTTCTTTTCATTTCCTTCATCCTCCCTTTTCCTCTTTTGTCCCCATCATCACCTCTTCTTTTCTTTTTCCTTTTATCACCCCTTTCTTTCCATTTTAATTTCCTTTTTTTAACCTTCTCTCCTTTTGTCTTTTCTCCTTAATCTCCTCTTTTGTTGCATCTCCTCTTCCTTTTACTCTCTTTCACTACTTCAGCAATTCCCTATTTCTTTCTTCTACTCTGTCTTTTTCACTACATTTCCCTCCAATTTCCTTTTCCCATCATCTTATCTCACTTTGCTTTCTTTTCAGCACCTCTGCTTCTTTTTTCTGTTCCCTCCTTTCTCCTTACCTCTTTCCTTTCATCTTCTCCCCTTTTCCTTTCACTATTTCTCTCACACTTTTTATTCGCTTTCTTCATTCATTTCCTTGTTGACCTTAGTGGTACTATCTATTCAGGTATCTTCCCCATCTTTTTAACCACATGCCATTCCTGAGAAACTATCACCAATAAAAATCAAACTGGGTTATTTTCCTGGTTCATCTGCAAATGCAATAAACAATTTGAAAACTTGCTTTACAGCCAGAAAGAGGGGTATTGTTTATCAATGGCTTACAACAATAAAAGCTGTTAACAATTAAGCCTCTTTTAGCCAGGGAATGAAAAAACAGTCCCTCAGGAGTTTCACTGTAATTCAAAGTGTTGTAGTGGGCACAATCAAACACTGGGGATCAAGCCAGCAAGTTTTCAACTACTCTCTGGATTTCCAAACAGATCTGCCAAGTGCTGAGCTTTTCCTTCCTTTACTCCATCAATCTTTGCTTTCTCTCAGCCCATCACTTTGTTTTCATCTCTCTTTTCGTGCAATTATGCTAGCCAAAACACCGACAGAAAATGACCAAGTGAATGAAATATACTGAGGCTTGACTTGTAAATACATGGATGAATATATGTTTATGAAAAGATAAGAAAAGGTGCAATAGTTAACTAAATTTTCTTTTGTTTCTGAATTCTGTGTTCCTTAAATAAACTGCTGTGAAATGGTGATACGCTATATGGAAAAAAGTATTAGTACATACCTCTAAATTGTTCAGGCATTTCATTCAGTCTCACCACATGTGTGTAAAATTAGTCTGTCTTTACAAACATTTGTGAAAGAACGGGTCTTTCTAAAGAGATCCATCAACACATTAAATTTCTTTTCTCCTAGATATTCCACGATCAACTGTATGTACTATTATTGCAAAGTGGAAGCTGTATAGGAACTGCAACATCTCAGCCATGTAAGACCACGTAAAGTTTCAGAGTGGAGTTTCTGAGCTGCATAGTGCTTATAAATCACCAATGCTCTGGTGACTCTGGTGACAATAACTGCAAAGTTCCAAAGCTTCACTCGTATAAACATCAACACAAAAACCCGTGTCATGAAGTCAGGAGCTTCATGGCATGGGTTTCCGTGGCTGAGCAGCTGCGTGCAAGTCTTACATCACCAAGCACAATGCCAAGCATTGAATGAAGTGGTGAAAAGTATGCTGCTACTAGACTGTGAAGCAGTGGAAATGTGTTCTGTGGAGTGATGAATCATGCTTCTCTATGTGACAGGCTGATGGATGAATCTGGGTTTGACAAATGCCAGGAGAACATTATCTACCTGACTGCACTGTGGCAACTGTAATGTCTGGTGGAGGAGGGTCAATGCTACAAGGTTATTTTTTTCTGGGGTTATCCAGGGCCCCTTAGTTTCAATGAAGGGAAATCTTTATGCTTCCAGTCACTAAGACATTTTAGACAATACAATGTTTCCAACTTTTTAAGAACAGTTTAGGGAAGGCCCTTTTCTCTTCCAGCATGAATGTACCTCAGTGCACAAAGCAAGGTCCGTAAGGGAGATGCATCTAGTGTGAGAGAACATGACTGGGCCACACAAAAACCTGACCTCAGCCCCACTGAACACCTTTGGGATGAACTAGAATACAAATTGCGAGCCAGCCCTCTCATCCAACATTGGCATCTGACCTCACAAACGCTCTTTTGGATGAATGGGCAAAAATGACCACAGACACATTCCAAAATCTTGTAGAAAGCCTTCCTAGAAGAGTTTAAGCTGTTATAGCTGCAAAGGGGGCACCACCTCCATGTTAATGCCTACAGATTTAGAATAGAATATCAAAAAAGCTCTTGCAAGTATAATGCATAGGGGGCACAATATTTTTGCCATATAGTGTATATGTTGACACATGCTAATGATGGCAGACGAAAATAAAGAAACAACAATACAGAACATTACTTGACTTTAATTAGGCAAACATATATGTTGTTTAGTTATTTTTTTTCCAAAAATCACTGAAAACACCCTTAAAAATCTCCAAACTTGTTTCCTTAGTGACAAAAATTATTTTAAAAACACCCTTCTGAAGAAATAAACAACAAACCAGCAACCCTGACCACTACTGAGCATATAACAGATTGAAGTCATTTTAAGAAGGAAATAGAGAGGGATGTCTAAGATAAAATATTGCCGACAAACTGAATCTTTAAGATGTTCAGAAACAAGCAAGACACAAAGCAAATTATAGACTGCCATCAGGTCATAATTCACCTCAGTGAACACTGTTGCAAATAGCAGTCAGTGTTTATGATTGAGATGTAGTCTCCTGAGCTTATACTGGATCTACCCAGCAGGAAAAACCCAAAATACTTCAACTAGGAGGCATCCAGGAGGCTTCTTTTTCAAATGACAGGGAGTGCTAATTCTCATCTCAGCCAATTTGCACTTGGCTGCAAACTGATTCTGTAAAGCTATCACTCAGTGAAGCCAAAAGAATCACATCATGCAAAAAAGCAAAGATTTAATTCAGAGACCACCGAACCAGACACCCTATCCCCCTGACTGCACCTATAAATTTTGTCCATAAAATTGATGAACAGGATCAGTGACCAAATAGCATTAGAACCCAATACTTCTGAAGCACCCCCCATATGATAGGTCAAACAACATGGTCAAATGTCTTCTCGAAGTCCACAAAGGACATGTGATTGGTTGAGCACCCAAAAGTGTCCTCAAGAGGGTATGAGCTGAGGTGTTAAAATTTCAGCAGTAGTGACTATTGGTTTCTTGACCTTCTTAAGATCCTCTTTGCTTCCATTTTCTACCATTTCTGCAAACATCAAAACTAACACGACTTTTGTAATTACCTCTTTGGTTTAAGAAGATTTGTAGGATAGATTTTACAATCATACATTTCAGGAATAAGGCGCAGGTTTATTTCCAATACTACTGTGTGTAATCTTGCACATTTCATTCTATTTTTAAAAGAGCTCACAGTTAAAAATCAACTTTTGTTTTTTTAAAAATTCCGTGGAATATTTTACTGCAGACAACACATCAGGGGGTGATTTTTTGCTTTTCACAGGAAAAGATATACTTGTCCACATAGCAACAGAAAGTCGAACGCATGGTTATTATGCAGCCATAAATCAGAAATAAAACTTAACTTTATAAAATATTCATTTAAATCCATGTATATGTGTGTTTTTAATATCATTATGATATCTTTATCTCACATGCATGCACAGAAGCACAACTTATTGAAGAAAGACAAAAACAAACCAAACAGCAGGAACACAAAGGAAATGAATGAGAAGTAAGACTGCCAAAGAGAAGAAATAGAGCAAGAAGTAAAACATGTGGGAGAAAAAGTGAAAGAAAGAATAAAGAGAGAGTCAGAGCTCGAAGCAGCGAGAGGGAGAAAGAAAGCGAGCTTCTTGCAGAAGCCCAGGGGGTATCCTGCTATCCCAGAATGCTTTGCTCTAACCTACTTTGGTATTTCTGTTTCTGTCTTTGTCTCTGCAGCGCTCTGAGTGGGCTAACTACCCCATACACACCATATCAGAACAAGTTTTATACATGTGTGTGTTCTCAGATTCCTTCACTTTTGAAGATCGCTTTTATAGGAATATGTATGTGTCTGAGTGCAGGTTGGGGACCTACATGCCTACAAGCATTTGATCACTGACTCTACTATTTGTATTCGTACTTGCATCAATGTGTACATTTCTCTATATGTAACTATATCACTGATGGAAGTCAGTTGAACTAACACATACAATTGTGTGTCTGTGTGAGCATCAGTGGGTGAATGAGTTTGTGTACTGTATAACTAAGTGTGTGCAAGCGTGAGTGTATGTGTGTATGTTTGAAAGTCGTGCGAGCTGAGTGGGCAGCCTGACAACCAGCTCAGCAACACTCTGTAACCATGGAAACTAATGAGCAAAGCATAGAAAAAACAAGTGAGATGGAGAGAGGAGAAGAAGTTCGATCCATCTCTGTCTACCTGTTGTCTTGCAATAATTTGAATAGCTTGTGTTTATTGATTTTATAGTTGCCATGATTGCTTCACATTTTGATCATGCAGGCTCTAGAGGTAAGCAGATAGTACTACTGCTGAAGGGAATGTGTAGAAATACATGCACAGTTCAACAGTTAGTGTTTTATAGTTTACAGAAACACACAAGTTTCTTGGATTAAGGTAACTGCAACATAAAAATATAACAATATATCACAAGAACATAGACTTAATAAAACTTGCACACACTGGCCTGAACTGAAAGACTGGTGATACTTTGCTATAGCGATGTGAACTCTGTTAAAACTAAGATAGTTCACAAACATGAATTCCCCATTTAAAGATTGCACAACTAAATCAAAAACAAACATGTTGCCAGATATTCTTAGGCATTGTAGATGCCTAAAGTCCTATAAGTGGATAATCCCCAACTGCATGAAGTAATATAGCATTTCCACCACTGTTTAACTGGGAAGGAACAGGAAGGGCCATTATTTACTCAGAAATAAAATCAATATTGAAAATATATTAGGCACAATTTTCATCTACAGTCCTATCTTACAGTTTTATTATGTGAAAAATGCTACTGTACAAGAGTTAAAACATCATTTTGTGTTTAATAATTGTTTTGCAAAGTAGAAAAATGTGTATATAGACTTTTTACTTCAGTAAAAATTATAATCCTATTTAAAAAGCTTAATAATGCACAAGTTATTGATTAAAGTAAGTAAAGGTACTCATAAAATGGCACTTCAGAATCATATATGTTATATTATTGGATCTTAATTCTTGATTTATTTGTGTGTGTGTGTGTGTGTGTGTGTGTGTGTGTGTGTGTGTGTATGTCACTTTAATGTTGCCACTGTTGATTATTTTTGA
This sequence comes from Etroplus canarensis, assembly GCA_015106775.1. Classification (NCBI taxonomy): domain Eukaryota; kingdom Metazoa; phylum Chordata; class Actinopteri; order Cichliformes; family Cichlidae; genus Etroplus; species Etroplus canarensis. Next base: position 381 of record VUQH01044369.1, on the reverse strand, counting down.
TTTCTTACATGTTGTTGGATATCTTTGTCTTTAACAATGCAATTTATCTGCAAAACAAGTAGCTAAAGCTATACGCAACCAAAAGAAAGTAGAAGCAGAAACTAGAACAATATTGAAATACTTAAATAAAGTACAAGTACATTAAAACTGTGCTTTCATAAGAGTAAATGTACATGTTACCATGTTACATTTCTGCTGGTCCTATCTATTCTCTCATCCAATGATGTTGGAACCCTAAGCTCAGTATTCAGTCTTGGATTATATGAAGAGACCCAAGACACTGACATAGCCAGAGAAGAAGGGCAGAATGAAGTATATGTATATGTATATGTGTATGTGTGTGTGTGTGTGTGTGTGTGTGTGTGTGTGTGTGTGTGTGTA
>VUQH01044365.1:0-21933 GCA_015106775.1 Etroplus canarensis | reverse complement strand
TTTTCTCCACAGCCCAGGTAAGACGCTTCTGACATTGTCTCTGGTTCAGGAGTGGCTTGACATGAGGAATGCAACATTTGTAGCCCATGTCTAGGATTCGTCTGTGTGTTGTGACTCTTGATACCCTGACTCCAGCGTCAGTCCACTCTTTGTGAAGCTCCCCCAAATTCTTGAATGGAGTTTGCCTGACAATCCTCTCAAGGCTGCAGTTATCCCTTTTGCTGGTGCACCTTTTCCTACCACACTTTTTCCTTCCACTCAACTTTCTATGAATATGCTTGGATACAGCACTCCGTGAACAACCAGATTTTTTTTTAGCAATGACCTTTTGTGGCTTGCCCTCCTTGTGGAGGATATCTATGACTGTCTTCTGGACATCTGTCAAATCAGCAGTCTTTCCCATGATTATGTAGCCTACTGACCCAGACTGAGAGACCATTTAAAGGCTCAGGAAACCTTTGCAGGTGTTTTGAGGTAATCAGCTGATTAGGGTGTGATTTTCCAAAATTGAACTTTTTCACAATATTCTAATTTTCTGAGAGACTGAATATACTGCAAAGGTAAAGAAAATGTATTGAAAAAAAATCCTGGATCTGGATTGCAATGTGGATCACCACCAACACTAGTGGTTTGTTACTTGCACCACATCCAACTCTTCAAAATCTGTTCATAACTTTTTGAGTCTTATTGCACACAGACAAACGGACAGACAACTAAACCAATGCTTGTAAAAACATAACCTCCTTGGCGGAGGTAATTAACAGATTTTAAAATACAAATATGAGTGCCTGATATATTTTGTGTATGTCTGTATCTCTTTGACAGTTACCCTGAATTTAAATGACTAAGTAACTGGCCTATTTGATGACTTCATGAATCTGTTGGGCTCACTTGTCCAATTGTAGCTTCATGCTCTCTGTTAACAGTGCTACTTATAACACTGGATATGCCCGTATTTAGGCCACTTCACTCCCTCAGGCTTACGACTTGTGTGCATAATTCTGTTGGTTATAACACGCGATTGCTATATATAAAACAGGGTTAAATCCAGAAACTGACAGATTGGTATTGACAAGTGATAAACCATGTTGGTCTGTGATATCGGTGGTTGGATTTACATCACACAATAGACATTTGATTCTATTTCAATCCTACAATGACTGAAAACAGCTCTGATGTCTGATGTGTGCACCATGTCTCACTAAGTAGTAGAGATTCATGTTTTATCAAACCATTGCCCATGTTGTCCTTTTGAAGTAATGCCAGAAAAACACTGTGCTATTAGTTGTAGCCACCATATGGTCAACACTTCATAAATGTCATTTTTACTTAAAGTCTGTAGGAAGTTCTGGAAAAAGGTTGCTGACATTTACACTCAATCGAATATTGCTGGAGAGGCTGTGCATGAGACAGTGAGCAGCAGACTCCCTGAGCAGATCTCATTTGCTGCCCTGGAAAGCGGGAAGCATGCCCAAGGTGTGCTGAAGAGGCTGTGCAATGATAAACTGAAAACTCACCTAAATACTTACCCTTATTGAAATGCTGTCAGATATTTTCCAGGGAACTCCTGTGGAACTAAGGCAAACTGTAATCCTCTGTAAAGCTAGAGAATCTGTGTATCTCTTTAGAGACTGCACAGTCACACTGGCATGAGTTGTACCTTCAACCAGCTCACTAGGACTCAAATAGGAAGGTGTAATAAAAATGGCAAATGTATCATCTTCATTCTGAATATATTTTTGTGATACATGTACTGCAGTTAAGGTTTTCTCTTTATTTAAACAAGCAAGTCTTTAAGAACATATTATTTACAATGACAGCCTAAAAAAAGTCAAAGCTTCTTAAAGAAATGGGATTCCAGTAAAAAGAAATATCAAAAGTTAAAAGAACAGCACCCCACACTGGGAAAACATTTAAGCATGCTCACTACTTAGACACATAAACTGACAATGAACATATGGATAACATGCAGTTATGAATATCAGGAAGGTAGGAATTAGACAACAGGACACAAGACAGGAAATAACTTCCAACCAGTAAAACAGACAGCCAATACAAACACATCCTTAGTGTAACAAAATGAAGTCTATATTAATGCCTATGGATTTCAAAAAGGATGTCAGAAAAAGTCTTGTAGGTGTAATGTGAAGGTGACCCAATACTTCTGACTATAGTGTAACTTGCACTATGGTTCACATTAGTGCCCTTTAGTTCCTTCTGTCAGACTTTTCTTACAGTGAGTATATTGGCACCTCCTTAACTGAGGTTTAGATGGGACCCATTTATTGCTTTTTATTATTCAGTCATGCTTTAGTTAGTGTTTTATTTATTTGATTTTATTGTCAAGAGCTGAGAGGAGGGCTAAAACAGTATTATTAACCCTTAGCATCCCTGGAGTCGGTATTTCTTCTTTTTTCACCAAAACGAGCACACCAGTAATTTTTGCATAATCCTTTACATGGTTCAGCAACATGGAGAGGTTGGGTTTGTGCAACAAGCTGCCATTTGGGCCATACTCTTGTGCTCATCAGTTGATGATATTCAAACACTTTTGGTATTTGTAAACAATCTTTATACTTAAGTGGACTGAAACTAATTGTATAATTTTTCAAGTGGGAGTGAACACATTTCTGCAAATGACATACTAACAGTGGCGCATGTCTGCAAAAAGCTCATGCTATCCTGAAAGTATTTCTGTTCATGAAATTGAACTTAATTATGGTGCAGTTGTTCTAGTTGCATTCTTTTAAAGATTATAGTTGTATGCCAAGCATTAAATAACATCCAGATCAATAAGCACAGAGACTGTAGCCTGTTTTGCTGTGCTGGTTGTGCAGCAGTCTAAACAGGGAGCTGTAACGATTTCTACTACGTCACCGCACACACATACATAAACTGTATACACACACAGAGAGAACACATTGTATTGCTCAGCTAATCTGAAGCAATTTAACTTTAATGCCTTTAAATAGATAAATGATTAAATGGAATGAAGTTCAGGCAGAAGAGTTCAATAACTATTTCAATAGATTAAAATCACATTCCTGCCGGGTGCTGCAGTGTGCAGTGCAGAAAGAAATTACATATTACATCATTGTAATAATAAAACTCTGTGAAAGAAAGCAGTTCAGTTTCAAAGACTTAAAATTGCCTGTAAACCTAAAATGTAGCTATGTAGTTGTTTAATATTTGGTAAAACCTTAGATGCTGCAAACATTACAGACTATTGATTTAGATGGGAGGAAACAGAGCTGCCATGTTCTAAATGAGAAGCAGTAAAAGAGAAAAAAGAGGGTAACATTAAATTGGTGGAGTTTACTCCAAATCAATCACAGCTGGTTTTGAATAACTCTGTCTTCATTACTGGAGCTTATTTGAGATTAACTGTGGGTTTGTTGACGTCATTAAGTTTTAAAGCCAGTGATAACCAGGCTATCAACATGTGATGAGATGACTGCAGATTGTCCTGTTGGTGCTGTGCTGCTGTTCTTTGTCAATGATATCTGTCATGTTAGACTTATGCCAGTGCAAAGAATAACTCCTTTTGTCATGAAGTAAATGGACAGACCATGTTAAACCAACATGCTGGGCCTGGGTCTCAAAGCTTGAAGATCTGTCTGAACTGACGCCTTTCTTTATGATGTTCTTCTGGCTGTCTGAGATGCAGCCAGTTTAAATAAGGAAAAAACAGTACAATATAATGATGGAACATTCAGGCTTCTTTCATGAGTCAGACTCCTTCTAGCTAGTACAGTACTTTCTTCAAACTGACCACCTTAAGACAGGGTACCTGAATGCAGGAGAATGATTATTAAACAACACAGAGCACAGGTCTTTCACCAAAAGAAGCAGCCTTATTGCATATCTCAGTAATATGCACTCAGTGGGAAAATGTAAATAAGCTGATGCTAGTTGGACTTGTTCCTGTATCTCAGTGATGGAGTTGATACAGAGATGATTTGGAGAACAGAAAAGATGAAATACTTAATACCTCTGTTATTGCTTTTGTCATTTAGATTTGATCCTAAGTGGCCCTAATTTCAAAAACCTCCCACAAATGATGTTGTTACATCTGGATCCCCTTTGCATTAACTGCTCATGAGTATGAATCCAAATGACTAACACAAGTCAGTCAATTAGGAATCTAATATATAGCATTAGTTAGGCCACTTGGCAGCCAGCAGTTAAACATTGATAAATCAGAGCATTAGTTCCCTCAGTTACTGTTCCTGCTCTAAAACACCTGCAGGGGACAGCCTCGGATTATGCTGCTATTGTGCCGGACTAATGCTGCATGCATACTCCCACACATGTGAACACAACAGGAAGGAACGGATGGATGGATAGATAGATAGCATATTCACATGGCTTATATATATACACACACAGTGCATGCACACATGCACAGGTCAGCAGTATGGTGGTGGTCCATACTGACTACATGCTGATGTGTGCCGCTCTTCCTTTGCACCACACACACACACACACACACACACCAGAGCCAGTGGAGACTGCACCGCCTCACACACCAATTCTGCAGTGACGCGAGGAGGGAGACGGGAGGCCGCTCTTATTCTAATTCAACGTCAGACCAAGTTTGATAAACGCCCCGCCACCCTCCCCTCTCCATCTCTCCCTCCCTCCCTCGTTCACTCTCTCTAGCCCATTTCAGTGGTCTTTATCCACAGTAAGGACTCGTGGATCTCTCTCTCTCCTCCACCACCTCCATCTTTGAGATAAAACACTGTCTTTAGATTTCCAGCAGCAGCAGCAGCGGAGGGCTGGCGCTGCAGTTGCGCTGGCACAAATTCAACGTGGGTGCAACACAGTGAGTGAGAGAGAGAGAGAGAGAGAGGGAGGGAGAGAGAGGGAGAGAGAAAGCAGCCGCATCTTGTGGATTTCTTTGCGATCAAGCCGGTGTACATGCGTCTCCCTGTTCTTTTCTCTCTGTCACATACAGACCAGGAGTTGATTTCAGTTCTCGGAGAAAATGTGGCACCGCACACTAACGACAGTCCTCGTTTTATTGAATTCTTTTGGGGACTCGCTGGCAGGGTTTCCAAACCAAATCAACATCGGTAAGTTCAATGGGATACTCCGACTATTTCTTTGTTCACTGTAATCTAACTAGGACACATCTCTTTAAGTGGCATTCACTAATGAGGTTATTTGCTGAATTCGTTGCCAACTTCCCCAAACTGGGATTTTGCGCGTCTCTGTGGGCGCTTTGTTAAAACAGAGTTCATGTGATTTCTCAAAATATCTGCACTGTATTATTTAGTGAATTCATGCATTCCACATTTTTGGTTTGCAACTCATACATGCATGTCTGATATAACGCGCATGTCATTACAATCACGTAATAAGTATCCAAATGTTCTATCAGTGGATTTCGAACAAATGCAGTCTTACGTGTGCTGGCATGGACTAATTAAAGCGCGATGTTATGTGACATTTTCTTTCCCGTAGGTGGACTGTTCATGCGCTCTACAGTGCAGGAACACAGCGCCTTCAGGTTTGCTGTCCAGCTGTATAACACCAACCAGAATGTGACGGAGAAACCCTTTCACCTTAATTACAACGTTGACAACCTGGAGTCCTCCAACAGTTTCTCCGTCACACATGCCTGTGAGTAGTTATTCTCTGTACAACTGGCTTTCCTGTTTCAGCAGATCTGGTTTTATCTTTCAGTTAAAGTGATGCACTCAAACAGGAGCAGAGCATGTCACATAATTTTTGCTCTAATAATCTCATTGGCAGCCCCCCCCCCAAAAAAACAAAAAACCAAAACTTCACAGATGTTTATGAACTGAAATTGGTGTCTGAATTAACACTGACACCTGCCAAGCGTCTGGCATAATACTGAAACTCCTCAGTCATGGCATCCAAAATTCACCAGCTGGATTATGGAGCTTGATCGCCCATAATTAGCTAAATAAAGATTTTGTAATTCAGTAATTCTAGAGAAGCTGATGAGCAGAACTTGGATTCAAAATGCATGGGGAAAAACACTGCTGTTGTGGGTTTTTGTAGTATAAAATTAGGGAGTGTATGAAAAATTAAATTGGAAGGGGGTAATATTAACAGTTTAAAGACTATAAATGTGCATTTCTAGCCAGCTTGAACAAAAGTTGTGGAATTAGACAAAGATTACGGAAAAGATAACAAAATGTGAACTGTATTTACTGAAAGTCCGAGGTGAATGAGGAGCTGTCACTTTACGGCACACTTCTAACATTCTGACACATTTTTAAAGATGCATACATAAAATTGCACTCTTTCCTATATCTATTCATATGTGTCTCTTTTCTGACCCACCATTCCACCACATTAATGTTTCTACAGTCTTGTAAATGTCAGTCTTTGTCCTAAATGCTTGCTTATAGCTACACCTGTGAGTATGGGTTACAATCAACCAGTTTTAATGTCGCTTTCATAGTGATTTTGAATATCACATTAGGTTCTGCTAACAGTTTGTGATTTTTCTATCTTCTCCCTCTGATGGATAAATAGCCCACAGTATCAACTGTGACATGCTGAAATCCATGTAGTTATCTCTGCAAACATGATGGATTTGATAGGAAGGGCTGTGAAGTGTAAGATGGCCTCATATTTGGTCTACCAGTCCCTCATCTGCCATGTAGGGCACAGAGTTCTGTCTGGAGAATTAATTTGTTATCTTTCGTCTCACCAACTGCACTTCACACGTCAGTCTTGAGGATCAGCTGTGGCTCTCCAAACTCTGTCAGCAGAGATGTCTATGTACCCTAATAAAGTGAGCATAAGGCTAAAAGAAAGGCAATTTCAACACAACTGCATCTAGGGCTCTCAAATATAGTAATTGCAGTTGCGGTCATGTGGCTGGTGGCAAATGTAGCAGCACTCATAGAATACCAGCTTGGAGCAGCCTTAGGGGGAAGTTGCAGGCGAGTGCAGGTTTAAACACATTCACACACTCACACCTAGACACTGCCCAGTTTCTCTACAACCTTGCACTGTCAGCTACTGAGCAATTACACTGAAACAGCTGTGGGGTCAGTGCTCAGCTCAAGGGCACTTCAGCAGTTGTTGCCGAGGAAGAGATGAACATTACACGCTTGGCTTGTCCAGATCAGGGCTAAAGCATAAACTGTAAAGCGTTTGTCCATAGCCACAATTGACTTTGACTAAACCTGAACCCATTGTTTTTGAAAGAAGCTTAACAGTTTTATTAAAGGATTAGAAGAAAAACCTGATAATCAGACGGATTAATTTCAGCCAGATAAGCTGACTCAAGCTAAGCTCAATGCTCTCCAGTTGAAAAAGACCAATGAACAACTCATTATGCAGACCAGCCAGGCCAGTTTGTGACTAAGGAATTGCTTGACAATGCACCAAACTACACAATTCTTATTATAGTAGTCTGGATTGCATAATGCCCTGCTTGCCTGGCAGGTGTCGATGTAGCAAATGAATGGGGTGATTATGATTTGACACATTTCTATTCTGGCAAGAATTACACATTAGTCATTGCTGTGCTTTCTGAAAGCTAACGTTGTCAATTTTGATAATATTAGCAAGTGCTGAGATGACTGAGATTTTAAATCTGCTTATTCCTTGTGATCATCGAGACTGTCTACATAGCTTCCCCTTTAAATAAACAACTGAAAGAATAAAAAGGAACAGAGTAATTAGTTTTTGCTTTCATCACTTCTTGCATTTGTTTTATAGATTCTGACTGGAAAAAAGGCAAGACAACATTACTGTCCTCCATTTGGGTCAGTCTGTAATGATTGTTACAAATTCCTGATGGCAAATGTCTCTGTTATTGGCAGTGTCGATCAATAGGTGGAAGGCCATCATCCAGCGATAGTGTGTGTATGTGTGGCTCCAGTTTGTTAGCCAGTATGGAAAAATCAATTCTAACCAAGCTTTCATTTTCTCGATCCCTGCCTTTATACCCAAATATGACTGATATTCCAACTTTCTTTCAGTTTCACTGCTTGCAATGCAGATATGAAAGTTAACAAACAACCTAACTTGTAAACATCCACTGATTGATTACAGCAAACAGTTTCAGCTATTGCAACTTTACTGAATTGATTTCCATCAGAGAGAACCCCACTGTGCTGTTGTGTTTATTATCTCACCCAATTTGTGGCTGGAGTGAAGCTGCAGGATGTATTGATGTGACACCTTGCCGCAGGCCAGGACTGATTGTGTGCATAAATGCAGAAATGGGAAGGTTATATCCATTAAGACTGAGGTCAGGGCAGGGATAAGAGAGACAGTGGAGACAGAGCTGATAGCTTAGCTGGATAATCAGAGGCAATTTAAGCTAAAGGAGTGTGGGATTATACATTCTGGATGCGGTGACAGGCAAGCATTTACTTAACCTAAAATCAATTAAAGTGTTTAGCCTTTCTCTAATTCACAGTAATTAACATGAATGCTGAATGCATGTAAATGATTTTACATTTCTGAGTGATCTATATGCTCAGTTTGAGATCAGGTGTGCTGCATAAACCACATAATGGATTTTTAAGACTACATTGTTAAGAAAAGTTTGATAAAGATGCAAACATGACACTGTATTTCTTATTAGCTGTGTTTATTGTAGCTACTTATCCTCCCTCTGCTATGACTCAACCAGTGTGATGATGCTCAGACAGAGGCTAATGTAAGAGCACTTCAGTGTGTAGGCAATGGACAGTTCCACTAATGCAGCGCAGACCAATACATGCAGCCAGATCTCCTCCTCCTCCTCCTTCTGCTCTTCTTTTTCTTCTGCATTGTTGATACTGCGGTGAATACTTTGACTCCTACTTTGACTCGTATCCAAATTGGGACATTTTAGTTTTTCCATGCATTTTTGTGATATACTGGTTTTGATGAGAACCACTATGTTTAAAAAGTGAAATATTGATATACTGCGAATAATACAGATGTGATGATATTGTGTTTAATGTTGTTATTTTTGTATGTTTTTATACTCTTATTAGTTAGTCTCTCGTGGTCAATAGACTGATGTTTTGAAAGTAATTCATTTACCAAAAAGAGACAAAACACACAGTATGAATTTGACTGATATTCATATCACTTTTCTTTCAAACTTTCTACAGATGTCCCGATAACATTGTTATCTTGATTTCTTTTAGCAATAAAATGTTATGTCGTGGAAATCTGCTGTCATAACAGCCTACTTGAATGCAAATTTAATGTAGCATGTGAAAACCCATGCATACAAATGAAGGTATAAGATAATGGTGCACACAGACTTAAAATTATTTTATTTTTATATTGTGTACTTTTCGGCTGCTCCCTTGTATTCTCCACCAAGGGGTCGCCACAGCAGATTAATCTGCATTGGTAATTTGGAAGAGGTTTTACGTCAGATGCCCTTCCTGACACAACCCTCCATGGTGAGAGGGGCTTGTGTCCCCACCTGGGATCGAACCAGGGACCTTTGGCTTGTAAGGCAAATGTGCGAACCACTACCAGGGAAACTATTCAAATAATAATAATAATGATACTATTATAACGTGTTAGTTTGAAATGTTTGGATATGCATTCACTTATACAAATATTCAGTTGTTTTGCCTTTAATTTGTATTGGTTTTTAGTACATCACTGCAAGAACTTCCAGCCCCAGTGCTGCCATTTTCACCCCTCTACACATTTAGATTATGCAATGAAACTGCATTGTTAAAGCTGAGCTATTTTTAGAATGAGCCGGACCACTTTCCAATTTAAAAGGCTATACCAGCAGAAGCGCACCCAGCTACAGTTAATCTCATTCACATGCAGTGATGAATGATTTGGCATATCATAAATATTGAATATAAGTGAGCAAATATGATTTAAAAGCTGAAGGTGAAATTGTTTTAGACTTTATAAAAATCCTTGGTTCTTTTTTTTTCTTTAAAATGTGATTACACCTATCAGGCTGTGCAACAGTAGTTTGAGAAGATAATTTAGACAATGCTCTGAAACTCAACCAGAAATTTTCAATTACCTGTACTGTATAGTGAAGTTCATGTTAAACTGATATGCAGTCATTTACTTGAAAATCCTATAAGTTTGGTTGAAAATTCATTTTAGTTTCTACCTGTAGACACACTTTATTTTTGGGCAGTTGAGAAATAGCAGGACCTAGCTTCTAATGTGCATTTTGAATGGACAGGATTACTTGGTGTGAAAGTCACCTTGCTTTAGATTGACTGTTTGTTCTGAATGTTCATGATAGTAGGAGATATTCAATATACCTTTAAATGGATAGTCCATTATCTTGACATTTATACTCATTTCACTTCTTGCCTAAAGTTTTAGTTGCAAGAAGGTGACGTCATGTTTGTACACTTAATATGAAGCTACGTTTAAACTAAACTGTAGCTTCATATTGGAAATACACTATATGGACAAACGTAGTGTCCCCTGTAGCATAGTGAACCACTTGGTTCGATTCCAGGTGGGGACACAAGGCCCTCTCACCATAGAAGGTTACATCAGGAAGGGCATCTGTTGTAAAACCTCTGCCAAATTACCAATTAATCCACTGTGGCAACCCCTTGGTGGAGAATACAAGGGAGCAGCTGAAAAGTACACTATGTCGACAAAAGTATTGGGTCACCTACATATCACACCTACAGGAGCTTTTATGATATCCTGTTCTAAAGCAATAATTCTAGTTCTCAAGGTGTTGGATAGGGTCAGGTCAGTGTTTTGTGCAAGCCAGTCAAGTTCTTCCACATCAGACTAATTAAACCTTGCCTTGATGTACCTTGTTTTGTGCACTTAGGCAAGGTCATACTGAGACAGAAGAGTTGGTAGCATCAAATTGTTCAAAATGTCTTGTTAAGCTGGAGTATCAAGATTTTCCTTAACTGGAACTAAGGGGCCCATGACAACTCCAGTAAAACAACGTCATAGCATTATCCCTCCTCCACCAAATTTTATAGATGGCACCGTGCAGTCAGACAGGTAACGTTCTTCAGGCATCCACAAACCCAGACTTATCTATCAGACTGCCAGGTAGAGAAGCAATATTCATCAGTCCATAGAACACGTTTCCACTGTTTCAGAGGCCAGTAGCAGCATGCTTTACACCAGTGGTTCTCAAATGGGGATACATATACCCCTGGGAATACTTGAAGCCACTTCTGGGGGTACCTGAGATTAAAAAAAAACAAAACAGAATTTTCCAATATAAAATCAATTCAGAATCTATTTAATAAATATAAAAATTGTCCAAAATATAAAAATTGTCCAAAAGTTCACAAAATGAATTTTATGTCGAGTAAGATATTCAGTTTCATTAACCTAAAAAACCAGTGTCCCCTGTACCAGGATGGTTTGACCCAACCTGGCACAGGGCATCACCTGCCAATCACTGCTGCCTTGAGAACTAAAATAATGGCGTCACTGTTAAAGTGTAGCAGCAAAGCTACTGAAGACATAAAACAGAGGAGACAAAAACCAGAACCGGCAAAATTCTGGCAGAATTCAGAAGAATATGGTTTAATGGGATTTACACTGAAGAGTTACAAACCACCCACGGTGAGAAATTAGCCAACAGTGGCATGAAGCCAGAACATCCTAAAAAGCAGGAGCAAAGGGCTCAGTTCAATGAAGCAGTGTTCTTCAGTAGTGACATTTTGTAACTTTAAAATGTCAGTCTTTTTTTGATCCTTAATTATCAGAATCAGAATACTTTATTAAACCCAGGGGAAAATTCCATTGTGTTACAGATGCTCAGTCAGATATAACTAAATATAAATTTGAAAAGCAAAAAATGAAGATGAAAATAAATAAAGGTGTGCATAAATTGTGGTGTATGATATAGTAAATGAAGTAATTTCCTCCAGGGATTAATAAAGTATTCTGATTCTGATTCTGATAAATAACTCCAAAGTTAAACAGTGTATACAATATGTAATATGAAACTATATGAGGAGTTGTAAAGTTTGATGTCCACAGATAGAAATTATTTCCTATGTCGTTCTGTGGTGCGTTGTGGTTGAATGAGTCTGCTGCTGAACGTGCTCCTGTCTGTCCAGCATGTCATGGAGAGGGTGTGAAGGATTGGCCAATATTGTCCTTAACTTGGACTGTATCCTCCTAATAAATTTATTAAGAATTCTTTTTTTGTGAACATTTTCTATGCATGGTTATGCTTATGATTCTTTGGGAAGAAATGTTTATAATTAATTTTACAAATTAAGTATGGGAACAGATTTTTATTGTAATCCCAAAAAAGGGCACTTCAAGTTGATAATTATTTTTATGTGCAAAAATCTGTATTCACAAGTTAATATTTCTCTATTAACAAATTTTTAATTATTTTTAAATGTATTTTTATCTCCAAATAGTTCAAAAGAGATCACTATAGATGAGCAATGTTTTGCACAGTTATAAATTTTAGTGAATCAGGCACTGATGCTACAGTGCTGAGTTTTACATCTTTTTTCAACCAAAAACAATTTTATCTGGTTAGGGGGTCCTTGGCTGAAAAAAATGTTTAACATGGGGTACATCACTGAAAAAAGGTTTTCAATCACTGCTTTACAGCACTCTCGCCAATGCTTGGCATTGTGCTTGTTGATGTAAGGCTTGCATGCAGCTGCTTGCTCATGGAAACCCATGCCATGAAGCTCCTGGCAAACAGTTTTTGTGGTGATGTTGATGCCAGAGGAAGTTTGGAACTCTGCAGTTACTGAGTCAGCATAGTGTTGTTGACTTTTAGGCACTTTGTGCCTCAGTACTCAGTGACCCCACACTGTAACTTTACATGGGCTGTGACTTTGTGGTTGAGTTGCTGTGTATCCTGAACATTTCCACTTTGTAATAATACCACTTACAGCTGATGTTGGAATATCTAGGAGGGAAGAAATTTCATAAGCTGATTTGTTACAACTGTGACATCCTATTACAGAATCATGCTCAAATTCTTTAGAATGACCTATTCTTTCACAAATGTTTGTACAGGCAGACTGCATGGCTATGAGCTTGATTTTATACACCTCTGGTGATCGGACTGAATGAAACACCTGAATTCACTGATGAAGAGGTTTGAAACAATACTTTTGAATATATAGTGTATATTTTGCTTGTTTATTAATCCATACAAAAAAACAAGACTTGAACACATCCTGGATTTATTTCTTGGCTAGGCATGGCAATTTCCTGTAGTCTCCATGAACCTGCAAGGGTTCAAAAAGGTTCATTTTGTACAAACTATAGGTAAAAGAAGATTATTTCCATCTCCAGTTATTTATAATAGAACTGGGTAGACATCAGTGACAATATATGATAGTGATTAAGTCAGACAATTCATGAAAGGACAAGCTGTGGTTAGAGGTGGGTTGCAAAGCAGCTTGCTGATGTGCAGTAACTTTGGGCAGACTGAGGCAGCTGAAGTTCCCTAAATGAGATATGCCAACTGGATGTGTAAGCTTAGGTGCCTTGATTGCTACTGAGCTTGACTTTGCAGCCTGTTTGAACTGACACCATATTTGATTAATTATTGAGCATTATCAGAGCTGGCTGCTAATCTTGGACAGAGCAAAGCTAGCTGTGTTTCCCTGCTTCTAGTCTTTGTGCAGCTGAGGTTATTATAGAGTTACAGCTTTCAAGCATTCTGTAATTTCTAAAGGTTAATGTCCGCTCATCTAGCCATTGTTTTCTGCTTATCCAATTCAGAGGGGAAGGAGAAGCAGGCTACACCCTGGACAGGTCGCCAGTGTTTTGCAGAGCTAAGGTTAATGCCAATTTGAAAAAAATATATACATTTTTTGGCTGCAGTTACTGTGGCAAAACAAACATGCTGAAATTTGACCAAACAATTCATAACAACCTTGGATCCATCAAATCTCTGAGAACTCATTTAAACCGACAAGTCATGAATGATGCATGAGCATCAGAGACAAGGTTATCAAATTGTTCAGCCTGAGGGTGAGCGTGTTTCATGATAGTTTCTATCTTAAGCCACACTCTGACCAGATATAATTAATGTTTATAGAAACAGGCTTTTTTTAATATTGTAGTGAGGCCACTGTTTATCGGAGGACAAAACAGTCCACTCTTGGCTTCAAAGCTTCATTGTGAAAGTCTGAATTCAATTATTAAAACTTCACCATGAAAACATACTCACCCACCTTTGCTTACATATTTGGCCAGTCAGATGTTCATGTTTGAAAGCCTTAAATGGAATCTCTCGGTTTGGGAGCCCTTTAACAAAAAAGAGACACTTACCCAAAAGCATGTTCTTTTACTGTGATGCACTGATAAAAATATCTTATACTGCTACTACAGCCAGAGTCCTGTCAGTTTGGATGACCTGCGCTAAGTTGACAAGTACTCATCGTCAGATTTGTCATGGCATTTTCATTGGGAGGCATATAAAAATACATACAAGCTTTTATAATGTCTTTAGAATTATTTTATCTAACTAAAGAGTCATTTCAGGTGCACGCAATGTAGCTTTCTAAGCAGTACTTTCACTTGCATGAATAGATAGTTTGACCTATAGTTTAATAAGAGCGTTTAGGCTCCTTTGCTCTGGGGCAAGATATGAGTCATGGGCCATCATGCAGCATAAATGCATTAGGTTTCTATTGAACAATTGAGTACTGATGCTAAATAACTACAATAGCGCATTTAAATATCAGTCTACTGAAGACATAACTGCCAGTCAAATGAAAAAAGCTTTTTGTATTTGGCCAAACAAGCTCAGAGAAATCATAACATAGAAATCTTATTCCTTGTTTTGCTCAGACTTAGTCAGTCGACCGTAGCTGGTCATAATGCTGTGAAATGGCAGAACAGTACTGAATAGCTTCGGGGGCAAGCCACTGGAGATGTGCAGTTAGTCTTTCATCCTGTGCATCAGAATGTGCTTACTTGTCAGGGCTGTAACACAGCGATGGTGATCACTACTGACAAGCTACAGTGATGCTGCAGCAGTTTGTTGCAGCCTTACACAATGTCCTACAGCATGGCTACCTCTGAAGTCTCTGCTGTTATTCACTAAATGTTACCTGGAATTATTCAAGGACAGCAAGCTGTGCATGTCACAGAATAATGCACAAGAAAACCAAAGATGCCAGCGGGGCAGTGAATAATTTAGAGAAGCTGCTTTCATGAATTTGTTTTGTTGTATGAGCCTTTTGTTCTTGAATGTAAAGGAGTAAAATCACATCATTGTTCCAGTGTTTTAAAACAAGAAAAAGTTCATGCCTCATTAGTTTGCTTTTAATGTTTCACAGATTATTCTGTTTTCTGTATATTTACTTTCCATAGAGAGCCTTTTTATGCTATCTTCCAGTAGGATAGTTAGAGCTTATAAATTGTATAAAACATCCATAAATTCTCCACAACCATTTTTGTTGTACTTTTGACCATTATAACCTTTTCAAATTGAGTGAACTGTATCACTCTGGCTATTGTAATCATGGATCTTGATGTTTTTGCAGGATGTGTAGGTGGACTGTTAACAGAACCTTTATGTCAGTACAGTAAAATAAATTCAAGTGTATTCTTCCATATAATACTCCTGTAGCCACAATCTGTTTGTATTTATTGCTGCCGCAGATGTCTTTCTGTCATGCTGTTTTAGCGTGTGGGCAATCTCCAGTTGTATTTCTCAGATTAGGGCTAATCCAACGAGTGTTACCCTGCTCTTTGTGTATAATGAATACCTGCAGGGGAATAACCCACTAGAAGAGAATGTGTGCTTTTACAAAGCTATAATCTGTAGAGAAGAGGGAATTCCAGCCAACATGCAACAACACTGCCTGAGGAGAAACACCTACTCAGTCTTGAGTCTCTATAATGCCCTGTGCTTTCTCTGTGGTTGGTCAACTGAGACAAATTGTGCAACAATGCAGACTGTAATGTGGTTAAAAATATGATAAACCTAAATGTCATAACACAGAAATCATTTCAAATGTGTGTGCTTTGGATTCGGTCTGATTGTCTTCACTATCAAACATTTGCTGTGATTTTGTGGTTAAATGATACCAGCAGGTGCACACAAGTAGACAGAGTGCATCTTATTTCAGACCAGATTAAATGTTGCATAAACGAGTCATTATTATAGCTCCATCACAATGTTTGAACTGCTGTCTAATAAATCTGCTGTGATTCAGGTGAAATACAGACTTAGAAGTACAACAGGAAGTCTGTCTTTTCAGCCTTTGCTTTTTATTTTCAAACATGAAAGTGAAAACTGGATAGCTGAATTTTACTTTCTAGCGTGCCCTTCACTCTGACCTAATGTTCTAACTTGCTCAAAAATGCTCGAAGGAGTAGGATGTCCAAATAAAAAGGAACAAAATCTTTTGATTTTCAGCATCCTGAAAGGTCAAACATCTGTAATGGCTTTATCAAGATGTTAAAAAGGATGGTGCCACATACCTAATCAAACACTCCTATTTTGTTCTTTAAAAGCAGACAGCTGTGGTTAGGGTAGGACAGTACAGTTATGCAGTACTGGCTTACAGTTCTGTAAAGGACTTGCACTTTCTTGTAGCGTTTATACCTTATGACCCAAAACATGTCTGTTGTCAGACTTGGCCTTTTATTTGACATGCTTCCAAACCTAGCTGCTGTATTCTTTCGTCTAGTTCTGAGGAAAATTGTATTGCAGCCTTTCCAACCTTTTCATGTCTTTTAGCTGAAGTTTTCCAAAAATAGAGTGCTTTTTTTGTGCACAACTGCACAAAAAATACTTCACACAGTTGTTATATTAGAGTTTCTGCATTATATTTTGCAAAAAATTACTACAGTTGAATGAATTTACCTTTCATTACTTAGACACAAGCAGATTACAATAAAGTATCTATAGAATATTGTATTATTCCTTTGTATAGTGATTATAACTCTGCAGTCTCTGCTGATCTGTGTATGCTAGGACGGCTTGAGCTCATTTAAAAGCAGAAATAGAATTACAGAAAGTTGAAATTCCTTCTCGTGAACTCTGAATCTAATCTATGCCAGCTTTTACCAACAGTTTTAAAATACCTCATCAGTTAAAAACATAAATATTCCAACAAAATCTGTTTATATCTTGTATAGCCTACAAAGCCCACAGCTGCTGGCAGAATGCAAAGGAAACATTACCTGGAATAATAGTAAGGGATGATGACTGTTTGCTCTTCAGCTTAGTGTGCAGCTTGTTTCAGTGAGGAAACACTGAATTGTTGAGTGTCAGCACATTTACAAGATTTTCTTGGCATTGTCCAATTCTGTCTCATTTGATGTTTTCTCCTAAACCCCTTTCTCTTCAATCTATATGTACAGCATTTCTGTTTCTTTTTGACCCTGTCGTTAATAAGCTGATGCAGCTGCACGTTGTGTTTTGTCTCTTGCCTGCTTCACTTTGTGAACATGTGACCTTGTGACAGGGCAGAACAGGTATTCCCATGTGGCTAAAACCAGCAAGACATCCCTCTCCTCATGTAAAACAAGCTGAAGCCACCCTGTTCTCCTCTGCTGTTGCAGGCACAGCTTTTGGACAGTGGAAAAATTTCTTCCTACCAGGCAGCAGTAAACACATAAACATGTGATTAAATTTTCCTGCAAATAGTAAAATTGTTGTCCTGACTTTGTCCAAATGCAGCACCCAATACTCTCAAACCTTGCAACTATAAACAGTGAAGCTCACTTTCTCATTGGAGCATGAGTCCCCTGCTATTTATTTCCTTATTTTCACTTTCTCACATGCATACAGTTCGATTTCCTCAATGCATCAGGCGTTCCCTTTTCAGGCGAGGACAGCAGCTCACCTCTATTTCCATAGTGTTTTAAGATTTCAGTTTATAGGCTCGGTTCTGCTGTGCACATACAGGTTTATCCCTCCAGCAGAAAGCCTTATGATGAACTCACACTCCCCTGTTTTCTGCAGCAGAAGCCCTGCAAGTTACAAAGACCAGAGAAGACATGTAACAGTGTTCATGCTACTGGAGCTGTGGTGTGTGCTTTTTAAGCTTGACAAGGTGAAGATAGCTAAAGCAAATCACTGAAAAGGAGGGTGAGGGCTAGACAGACAGATGTGGGTGTTTGTTAGGTGATGAGTAAGATGGGGGTCAACAAAAAGTGACTAGAGCTGAATTTCTCCAGTTGGATATTAATCATGTATAGAAGGCCAATGTTAGTATTCTAAACAGAAATGCACAGAGCAGTAAAATAGCTTCACTTCACCACTGTAATAAAGTAAATGATGCGTAACTTCATTTCTGACCATGATCAGGGGAATTTACTGTAGTTGGCTGGTGTTTACAGCTTCATGAACCCAAATATATGATTTCATTAGTCCTTTGAGAGAACAGACTGTCCATTTAACCTTGACAAACAAAAGATACTGCAGCCATTTAACTAATAGAATTTGTTGTTTCTAGATGAGCTTAGAAATGTTTATTTATGGTGCCTTCTATATTCCGTGAATAACTTGAGCTGAATATTATAAAGGATGTTGTGAATCTGTAATTTGAGGTGAAGCATGCTGATTCCAAAAGGAATTAATTTTCTCTGACATTTTATTCTGATAGTAAAGGGAGAATTTTACTGAACTGCTTATGACTCCTTAAAATGGCCCACAAAACGGAGGTGCAGCAGCCGCTTGATTATATAACAGGTGCACCCTGGCGATCCAAGACACATAGAGGTTGGTCTGATGATAAAATGAGAGAGGGAAAGATGACTGAACCGAGTCATCAAGTATGTGTGGGTGACTGAATGGTTGTCTTAATGGAAAAGTCAAACACACAGAAACAAATGGTGAAAACATCCAGCACATAACACATGAAATCACAGATCTGTGAAATAATTTTATTCCAACTGCAGTCACAAAATCTTAAATTGTGTGTTTATTTGATTTAACCAATCATTTCTAAAGAACATTTATGTAAAATACAGTTCAGCATAGTCCCAGTGTTCCATAATATGTTCTTGAAATGTTCTCTTTAAATTCACTGTTACTTATCATTATCAAGGGCAAATAACAGATAAATGAAGTTATTTTTTAAGGTTTTAGATTTTTTTTACATTTTATATTCTTTATTATGCATCCGTGTTTGCACATCTTTTTCTCTTTTGCTTTTTTTTGCTTTTGCATTGTTTAATTTCCTGATACATTTACAATAGTGGAACAATTTGCAAGACCAAACAATCTAAAATCATGAAGCTCTATGATCAGAATCAGCATACTTTATTAATCCCAGGGGTGACTGTATAATCATGTCATGCATGATTCTTCTTGTGTGCATGACAACACAGACAGGACTTCCTCATATCACAAATAAAGCACAACTGAAGGTCAAAAACCCCATGTTTCCTATCAGTAATTTATGAGTCATGATGATTTAATGCATGAATTAGAGCAATTTGCATCATGAATTCTGACAAGTGGAATAGACCACAAGCATTTTCTTGCCATAAATTATGCTTAATTTTGAAAAAAGTACAAATTGCTGTTTTATTTATGCAATTTGCTCATGTGATTCGCTGTTATTTATGTTTGTAATGATGTGTGTAATCAAAGTTTCCAAAACTTAAAGTAAATATCTGTCTTTAAAAAAAATCTCCCTGCAAGTCAAAAACCTGGACTTTGGCTGCAGCTCTGAGTGCTCTACATGCAATTTTACCTCTACATCCTCATCTAACTAATATCAGATTGTGTGTGCCCACATATAACCATCTGTTATGTGACCTTTGTTGCAGAGGTTGTTGCTATATAAAGTTGTTAAGTGGGTTGTTGGCCTTGGCTACAGGCATGTTTTAGACAGGAGTTGTACTCCCAACAGATACAGATGTATTTGAGCATTTGAAAGCAGACAGTGAAATCTGACTGATGAAAGTCTGCTGTGGGGCACAAGAAGCTGTCTAGTAAGAACAGCTAGCGGGTTCACTGGGAGTTGGGGCTTAAAGAAACAGACAGAGACTGAATGGAGGGGCTGATGGAGAAATATGCATAATTCGTCCCCTTTACTGTCATGGCTTGCCACGAAGGAGGACTCAAGATGCAGGATGCGGTAAACACAAGTCTTTATTACAGTCAGTGCAGGGTTACAGAGTGAATGTGCAAGGTGCTGTACAAGTCTCTGGTGCTCCGGTACTGTGCAGGTCTTCTACTTACTTACAAAGTCTTGAACAATCAGGCCGAATCCTATCTTGAAGAGCTCATTGTACCATATTTTCCCAGTAGAGTACTCCTCTCTCTGAGAGTGCAGGTCTACTTGTGGTAGAATGTGAGGCAGAGCCTTCAGCTATCAGGCCCCTCTCCTGTGGAATCAGCTCCCAGTTTGTATTCAGGGGGCAGACACCCTCTCTACATTTAAGATTCGGCTTTAAACTTTCCTTTTTGATAAAGTTTATTGTACGGGCTTAGTTATGTTGCAGCAATGTTAGGCTTCTGGGGGCTTTTCATGATGGGCATTTCTTCTTCACACACCTCTTTTCACTCCCTGTGCATTTATTTGTAACTGCTGCATGTCATTAAATTCTTCTCCCAAGTGCTTGCAAATAGGGGCTGATTTGATTTTTGGGGCTCCCTCTAATATAGTAGGGTCTTTATCTTACAGTATAAAGCACCTTGAGGCATCTTTTGGTGTTCATTCCACATATTCGAGTTTTGTTACGTATATTCCAGTTTTTAGACAAGTAGGGAAATATGTAAACCAAGCCACAGGGCTCCACAAGCAAGTGTACTCCCAGTGCTGGTCCCAAGCCCAGGTAAGTTGGGAGGGTTGCACCAGGAAGGGGATCCTGCGTAAAATCTTTGCCAAATTAAATATGATGGTTCATAATATGACTTCCATGCCAGATCGGCAACAGCCCAGGCAAAAATGACCACCTCCGGTGCCATTAACCAACATGGTGCAGGTGGAAACTAGGATACTGTTGGCTGAAGACAAAGGAGGAGGAGAGGGGTAAGGAGTGGTAGGAGGCAGAGAGAGAGAAGGAAAGGTAGGAGAGTGGAGGTGAGAATAGGGACTTTAAATGTTTGGACAATAACTGGCAAGGGAAGAGAGCTGGCGGATATGATATAGAGAAGAAAGATAGATATATTGTGCGTGCCATAGACCAGGTGGAAGAGGAAGAAAAGAAAAAAGGTTGGGGACCACTGGATTAGACAACAGATGCTCTTTACTGGGTCAGGAAGAGTTGCATGAAACAAAGTATAGGAAGTCTATAACCAAAGGGAATACAACAGGGCACGGTGATAAAAAATTTCTTCATATTAAAAATACATTCAGGAGCAGCCAAAAGAAGAAGAAGAAGGAGAAGAAGATTTAAAACACAACTCACCTTTTAAATATCAGACTTTCATCATCAGCAGCATTCTTCTCTTTTGTATTCACATCATTATCATTATTACTGTATAGATTCAAAAAAATTGAAGGTAAGTGCTGGTTAACTTATTTCCGCTTATAGCAGTAATGCATTGTGAAACATGTACAATATGTATCACACATTTGCACACATGTGCATGCACACATGCACAAGATGTGAATTTCAGATGTGAATTCAGAAGGAGTAAACCGCAGTTGGTTTTAGAAAATTCAAGGTTAAACTATGAGGATGTGATCAGACGTGA
The DNA here is from genome assembly GCA_015106775.1 of Etroplus canarensis. Taxonomy (NCBI): domain Eukaryota; kingdom Metazoa; phylum Chordata; class Actinopteri; order Cichliformes; family Cichlidae; genus Etroplus; species Etroplus canarensis. The sequence continues at coordinate 362 of VUQH01044365.1, read as the reverse complement.
TAACAAAATTATGTGGAAGATACCAAAAGTGAGTGCAAAGTTATATTTATCTAGGTAACACACAAAATAAAAAGTTACAGTAAAAGTCAATTTCTGTCCCCACAGGTACAGTCTACAAACTGCCTAGGGCTAATTACTGGACTTCACGTTAACTTTGTGCGTACTTTTAAGGGCTGAAAAGTTACATATACAGCCAGGTTCATAACTTCCATGGCGTTCACAGAATTTTTGTAATTTTGTCACTGTACAATTCAATTCAAATCAGTTTTATTTATATAGTGCCAATTCACAACAAAAGTCGCCTCAAGGTGCTTCACACTGTAGGGTACAGATACTACAGTGTTAAAGAGAAAACCCCAACA
>VUQH01044361.1:0-11585 GCA_015106775.1 Etroplus canarensis | reverse complement strand
TCGCCCATGCAGTAATTATCCAATAGGAGGCTCGTACCTATTTGCTTAGTTAAATCCAGGTGGCGACTTTTTTTTCGGCCAGGCGGTGTATAACTTCCTAAATATTTAGAACACCTGCAGTGAAGGGACAACAAAACTGTAGTTGTGGAGTAGAGGGTTCGGGTTAGAATAGGTGTTACATGATGGATTTACAGGATTTTTATTTTCAAAACCTGCTGTAACATTATGAAGACTTTCTTTTTTCACTCACAAAATATGTGTTATGAGCTCAACCAATTAGTGATCACTCACACACAGCATTGTGATCACAGTCAGCAGGTGGGTTGATAACTTGCTGAGTATATTTTCTTTTTAAAACCCCTAAACCAGGGAGGTTGTGAGGACCGTGCATGGATTTTTAATTTAAAATTGCTCGCTAATTGCTGTGACTACCTCAGCTATTTGTGACTTGCTTTGAACATTCAGAAATCATGCTGAAACACAGCTGAGCTATTAAGTCAGGAGGTTTGTAAATGTACTAGAGTGAATTAAATAATCAGCTTGAACATAAACATTTAAAGAGGCGTCCTCCTCACACAAAAGGCGCAACAAAGGACAGAATCTCTGCTGCATGTGGGCTCAGAACAGATACTGCTGAGTAAGAAAAATTGAATAAGAGAGCATCTCTGTATTATATTCCACTCTGTGTTTTCCTTTACATAAGTAGTTGTTACACCATAAGGCACAAACTGGTGTATAGAATTTCAGCAGAATTCAGATACTGATCAGTCTGCTGCTCAATTTTTCCTGAGATCCTCCCACCTAATGTGTTCCTTCAAAGTGCAAACAAATCCATTGCCTGTGTCTTCCATTTCTGCTTTCCTTTGTGTTCCACAAGATGTAAATAACAATGTCCAGTCCCTCCACCCCCCTTCAGGCACCAGTTTTAGTTTTTTCTTGATTTAAACCCTGGAAATGTAATTTTTTCTGTCCTTGCAGCTCTCCATCGAATGCCATGTTTTCATGTTGTTCAGTTTTATTTATACAAGTCATATTTACAGAATAATCATTCTCAAGGCTTTGTACCTTGTATGGTAAAGACTTTACAGTATTATAGAGAAAAATCCCCATATGAGCAAGCACATGGCAAGAATAGAGAGAAAAAAAACTTCCCTTTAACAGGAAGAAACCTCCGGCAGAACCAGGCCCTGGGAGGGCAGCCATCTGTCACGATCGGTTGGGGGGAGGGAAAATGAAGGGAGAAAAGTAGAGCAAAAAGAGACTGCAAACAAATGCCTAAACAGCCAGTCGCTTTGTCTCTATGTTTGTCTGATTTGAAGTTTGGACATGTTAGACAGCTGTTTCTTTCTCAGTAATTTATGTTTGAACTATTTAACCATCTAAACTCTCAATTGTAGATCCTAGATTATTACCGATGGATGACTGCATCCTCTCCTCCCTGTCACTGCCTCCTGGGACCAAAACTGTCATGGAAACAGCCTCCTGCTCACCTGCTCTCAAAGACTCAACCTCTTCAGACCACAAGGGACTTCTCAGTGCTCCCATCAACACAAGCAGCATGGAGAGGTCAAGTAGGAGGAACTCTGAGACAATCAGGCAAGGACTAAGGGAGGTGAGCGACTCTGGCAGTTGGCAGCTGCAGGCAAGGGCTGGGAACAATTCTCAGGAGAGGAAAGTACAAAGCGTAATCGGTACACGGCCATGTGATGAAACCATAGACCTCACTACATCCAATGAGACTGCAGACACAGATTCAGAAGCCAGTGAGAACAGCCAAAGCTTGAGGGCAGTGCGTGTTCTCAGGAAGAGGAAGCTAAGTGGAGGCGTGGATGTTCCCACAAAGCAGCCTGTGGAAGCTTCAGCTTTCTTGTAAGATTTCCAGATATTTTTTTTATATTTGCTGCACACACAGACAACAGTGGGGTTTGTTTTATGTCTGTATCTGCCCCTCAATGTTATATCTATTTTATTTAAGTCATGCTGGGATGTAGGTATATTGGTCTGTCCTCTACTTTGGTCCAGACTGAAATCTCTCCACAACTGCTGAGTTATTTGCCATGAAATTTTCTACAGATGGCAATAATATAGAGAACACGAATATGAATGTATATATGGTCTTTGTCTGATCTTCTCTCTAGTGCTGTCACCAGGTCAAATCTCAAGGACTAAACTAAAAAAATGGGCATGGAATAGTGTGCAAATACAGTACTGTGCAAAATTCTTGAGCCAACCCTCATTTCAACAATTTAGTGAAACGTGTACAAATATAAATGGAGGCAAAAACCGTTTCTACAGTTCTAATAGGCTTGATAGTCAATATTTGGTATGACCATCTTTAATCTTCAACACGGTTTGAACTCTCTTAGGCAAGCTTTCTTGTCATTTCTTAAAGTAGTTTTTAGGAATAGTTGTCCAGGCTTGTTGGAGGACATTCCACAGCTCTTTTTTGGATTTTGGCTGCCTTTTGTTCTATTCTCTGTCAAGGTGATCCCACAATGCTTCAATAATGTTAAGGTCAATTTATCACTCCATAAGACCCATTGCCACTGCTTTTCAGTCCTGTTCTTGTGTAATTTAGAATATCCTAGCCCTTTCTCCCTGTTTCTCTTCCAAGGATGACTTCTCTAAAGCCACCTTTTCATTGTCAAGTCAGTTTAATTATATTTAGGCCATCTCTGATGATGCTTTGGCAGACAGTAGATGGATCAATCATAGGGCCAGATGGGTCTCTCAGGTCCTGTGTCAGGTCTTTGTTGGATTTTATTTTCTATTTCTTAAGCACACAACTTATAGAATTCGCTCATCTGCTGTGGATAATTTATTAGGCCTGCTGCTTCTGTTGTCCTCCACTTGTCCACTTTTCTCTAATTATTTAAGACAGAATGCACTCCATGCCAAGTTTTTGGCTAATGGCTCTTTGGGAATCACCTTGCTGGAGCGAAAATATTTATTAATCCTGTCAAACTGTTATCTTTGAAATTTACATGACATCAGCAAAAGAAAGAGTCTGCTTGCAATAAAGTGCCTAAAGATAGAATTTAAAATTGGTTCTTTGCCTAGTTGTCTCTTATAAGTAGAGACACTGGGTCATCCCTTGTGTTAGGTGTTTTTTTTCTTGAATTATTCATAGATCAGTGTTAAGTGATTTCACAAAAAAAAAAACATTCCTCTCAAAATGGTCAGGTACAAGGACTGGACTGCACATGTGTGAAAAAACAGTCACTGTCCAAAGAAAAACTTTGAAAGACTTTCAGAAAGCTTGAAGAACTATTGCTCAAGACCACTTTTTTAGAAGAGAATTAGAAGAAAGTCTGGCTCTTTGGAAGTTAAATATAAAAAAATATGGGGTGGCTTGAGACTTTTGCACAGTACTGTACATGGGGCACCCAGAGACTGAAACTTAACAACTTAACTAAAATATTCTCTGTCACTGCTGTCATTTGGAATCTTGAGTGAAATGCCTTACTATAAAGTCTGATACACATTCCTATCCTGCTCATTTTAAATTTAACCTTCCCAAACTTTTCATCTAGCACCACCAAAACTTTTGATTTGGTTCATTATCAACACTTGCAAAACAAGTTCAATTAAGCCAAAAAGTGCTATCCTTCTCATTCTACTGACTCTATTAAAAATACCCATTTGTCTCTTGTGACTTTAACATGTGTGATATTACTTTCCACCTATATTCTTTCCTTAAATAACATATTATTACTGAAATATAGCCACATCCTCTACTTTTCATATCACTATACAAACACTTAAAACTCAAATGTTATTTTTGATGAGAGAAATGACTTTGATGTGATAAGAAAATGGTTTGTAAATACATGATTTTAATTGTAGTTTTCAACCTTTACAGGGAATCCTCAGTGGATAATGAGAATTCAGGTGAATCTCCTCTAATATCCATATGGGGAGATTATACAGGTATGTATGGTTCAGTCTATATTTGGTTCTATATTTGGTTCTTATTTTTCCAATCATAGCTATAACACAATTTTCATATTTAATTTCAGACTCTCAGGAAGGCTCTTTTCCAGTTGTAACGGACACAAAAGTTCCCTGGTCTGATGAGGAGACGCTCCATCTTCTCGACATCTGGGGCAAGGACTCTGTGCAGCGAGCACTGAAGGGCTGCTTGAAAAACCGTCACATATTCACTCAAATTGCACAAAAGATGGCAGAGAGGGGCTACATGAGGACAGTGGAGCAGTGCCAGACGAGGATCAAACGACTGAAGAAATGCTTCCGGCAGAACAAGTGGGCATTAAATGACAGTGTTTGTAGCTGCCACTGACATTTGTCACATAAGTCTCTGCTTAGACTAAATTGTCTCTTGTTTTCTCCCTGATCTACTGACAGAGGGAACTCCAGGCTAGAGCATAAATTTTATTCACAGCTGGAGCAGGTCCTTGGGTCCTCAGCTTCCTCAACTGTTCCTGAGATCACCTACAATATTGAGGAAATTATTGCTGAAGACGAGTCCCAAGACGGTGATGAGGACTTGCAGTTTCTTGGACAAACGGGCCATCTGGAAATTGGTACAATGCCACATTTTTGTACTTAAAAACACAGTTACTGCTGCAGTCAGTTATTTAGTTTTAAATGACATAAAAAATGTTAAGAACTACTGAATTAATGCCACTGGGGCTAAAGAGAAAATAGATCAAGAATAATGCAGCAACAAGACAAAAATCTATATCCTGAGAATAAGCAGTTTTTTATTCCACCCGACTCCAAAACAGTCTTAAAGGGAAAGTTCAACACAAATCTATCACGATCTTTTTGGTGTGAGTTGCCCAGTTCTCTCCATAAAGGAGCTAAATGGCTCTTGCCTTTCTCAAAGCACCAAAAAAATAAGTTAAGAAAGCCAGTACCGATGTCCCAATCATAACCTAGTTACCCTGAAAGTAATCCACAAACCTTGTTGTGAACACTTTCATTTAGCCTCTGGACACCACTATAGTGGATTTAAATCAAACTGCCAAAATGTGATCGAAGTGCAGCTTTTCAGCTTTAATTCAAGAGGCTTAAAAGAATTGCATAAACTTTTTACGAATACATATATACATTGTCCTCCATTTTTTTTAGTTTAAAAGTAATGGGACAATTGACTGACAAGGAGTTTCACGGCTAGGCGAAGCCTGTTCCCTTATTATTTCTTGACAAACTAAACAGATCAAAGATCAGGAGTTGGTTTTAAGCTTTAAACTCTCAAGAGACTCCATGATTCAGTATCATCATGATCCTTGAGTCACGATGCAAAATTATTGCAATTTTAAACATTCTCCAATATGTCGAGTATTGCAGTACAATACACTTATATTTGTTCTTTTAGGAACCAGAAGCGTTCCATGGACAGACTTGGAGACCTTATCTCTCATTAACATATGGGGTGAAGACAAGATGCAGCTGGAGCTGAGAGGAATGCACAAAACCGGACATATTTTTTCCATCATATCCAGTAAGATGGCTGCTCAGGGCTTCTCCCGTACGCCAGAGCAGTGCCAGACGAGGTTAAAAAGGCTGAAATCAAGCTTCAGGCAATGCTACCAAAACAAGTACGTATGCTTTCAGTAGAATAAATAGAAGAAAATGTTTAGATTTTTAAAACTTATATCTGCTCTTCTCTTATCCCTACATTGTAGCCTAAAAGGATACGAACAGGTTCAGTGCAAGTTTTACAATGAGCTGGGAAGAATTTTAGTTAAAGATTTCCCTTCAGTGCCACAGCTGGAAGAAATTGCAGGAGAGCCTGAAGACAGCGACTATCCTGCCTACAGCCATCCAGACACGGGTAAGCTCAACTTCTCTGCTGAGGAGAAAAGTTTAGATAAACGGCTAAGGTACTTTTATTTACCCTACCTCATAATCAATATACACACTGACTACTGTGTGGACTGAAATATGACAAGAAATGTATTCAGCGTTATTGTGACTGGCTTTGAGCCAAAATAAGTTTTCAGGCTCTTGTTGCAGTTGGATGAAATCTTCTCAGGTCTCTTTTATTTTATTTGGAATGCAGTTTTCAAAAAAGATGAACATGCACGAGTTAGTAAAATACAGAGAACCCCACAGATACACACTATAAAATCCAGTCCTTTATATTTTTACTTTAAGATTTTATCCTCTGGGAGGTGCTAGAGACATGTAAGAGATAAGCGCTGAATGGTAATACATTTAGAGGTAGACTCATTTCTTCATGTTTCCCTTTTTTCAAAATGTTGCGCCCATACTTACCATATTATATAATAATTTCTATGATTTTATTTGTATATTTTATCATTTCTGTTCCTGCTCTCTGATTTGTTGTAGACTATATGGACAATAGTATTGGGCCACGAACACATTACACCTACAGGAGCTTTCATGACATTCCAGTCTAAATCCATTGGCGTTAATATGGAGTTGGTCCTTCTGTTACAGCTGTAACAGCTTCTACTCTTCAGGGAAGGCTTTCTACAAGATTTTAGAGTGTGTCTGTGGGAATTTTTGCCCATTCATCCAGAAGAGCAGTTGTGAGGTCAGACACTGACATTGTACAAGAGGGCCTGGCTTCCAGTGTCCATTTTAGTTCGACCAAAAGGTGTTCAATGGGGTTGAGGTCAGGGCTCTGTACAGGCAAGTCACATTCTTCCACACAAAACACAGTCATGCTGGGACAGAAAAGGGCCTTCCCCAAACTGTTCTCACAAAGTTGAAAGCTACAATTGTCGAAAGCCAAACCCAAACCCAAACTCATCCATCAGGCTGCCAGATAGAGAAGCAGGATTCATTACTCCACAGAACATGTTTCCATTGTTCTGGAGTCCAGAGATAGTGGGCTTTATATCACTCTGTCATAGACTTGATGATGTAAGGCTTGCATGCAGCTGCTTGGACATGGAACCCTATCCCATGAAGCTCCTCGGGCACAGTTATTGTGCCAGAGGAGGTTTGGAACTGAATCACTGAATTACTGATTCAGTGTCTAAACACTTCCACTTTGCAATAATAATGCTTACAGTGGAATATCGAGGACAGGAGAAATTTTATCAACTGACTTGTTGTGACGCTGGCATCTTGTGACAGTAGGAATTCAGTGAGTTCTTTAGAATTCAGTGATTAAGAGGTGTCCCCCAATACTTTTGTAAATATAGTGTCTTTATTTACTGTGCTCTTTATTTATGGTGCAATTTTAAAACCAGAAGCTATTTTTTTACTGTAAATTCTAGTGTTTTTAACTAAGGTAGATTGCTTCAGGCATTTAATAAAAGTATTAACCTGGGACACAAGCCCCTCTCACCATGGACGGTTGTTTCAGGAAGGGCATCCAGTGTAAAACATCTGGCGAAAATACAAATGTGGATTAATCCACTGTGGCAACCCCTTGGGGTGAAAAAATGGAGAGGTTGAAGGTACATTTATTAACCTGTACTGATTCTTCCTGACTTTAATTCCCTGTAGAAGATATTTAGATTCAGCTTTATTGTCCCAAAACTTAGTATCATTGTAAAAAGGGATACATTGCAAAGAGAAAATCTTTCTTATCTACAGCAAAATAACAATAAATGGCAGCAAAGTCTAAAATGAGTAATTGTTAGTCAAGCCATTTCTTTCTTTTTTTAAAAAATTGTCTCTCCAGAGTCTGCTGTGGAGCTTCAGGAGGACAAGAGGAAGGTTCCATGGTCGGATAAGGAGACGATCATCCTTCTGGAGATCTGGGGGGACCCACAGGTAAAGCACAATGTCATATCCTTGCTTTAATATGTATTATGTGATTTAGGAATGTATTTATTTTACCTGGTATCCCCACTGTGCTGCCATTTCATTCCACTTCATTATTTTACTTTCCTTGAATCATAAAAGTGAATCACTTTAATTGCAGACAGTTTTTTGGTGTGATTTAAAGCTATTGCCACAATAAAGTCATTTAAACCATATTTACACTTAATTTCACCTTCATTTAGGTCCAGCAGTGCCTCAGACGCTACCCACACAACGGTCACGTTTTCACTGAAATATCAGAGAAACTTGCCGCCAATGGCTACTCCCGCAGCCCAGAGCAGTGCCACACTAGGATCAAACGACTGAAGGCAAACTATCGCCAGTGTCAGGAAAACATGAGGTACAAACTGCTGTCACAGTTTTTCTTACAAAGAAGGAATCAAGGGTGTGGAGCACAGTTTGAATACACAAGTCTTTAATTAACAGTAATTGCTGTACACAGTTCGTTAGGCAGTGAAAGGTGCTCATGAGGTCCAGTGCTGTACAAAGTCCAAGTGGTGTGGAAGGTGGTTTAGGGCAGTGCTCACCAGTGACAAGGCTTTATGGGCAGGCGAGGGGCTCTAGGGTGGCAGGGTACTCCGGAGAGAGAGGGGATCCAGTGAAGCTTCAGGCAGAGTTCCTGGCAGGGTTCCAGGACCAGGGACAAGGAGGAGCACAGGCAGGAGATGAGTAAGGTGAAGCAACAATGGAAATCATCAGATGTTACAGAGGTTTAACGCTCTAGCTTGGCCTTGCTTTCTATTCTACGACAGCGAATGATCCAGCGATGAATGAAAAAGCAAGAGCAGCTTAAATACCCTGCTCTGGGTAAGGTTCATAGTGAACAGGTGTGTCTGCCAAATACCACCCTGCAGACCCACACACTCACACACGAGATAGAGAGATGAAGAGTAAGAGAAAAATTGAGGTGGATCCACACCTGGAGGACAGGGGACCATGACACCTGCACATTTTGAATTCTGTACTGGTGAAATAATTATGCATTAATACACCATCTTACTGCCCCTAGCTCATCTGGGACTGACAGAGTCGACTTTAAATTCTATGATCTGCTGGAGCAAATTTTGGATAAGCAGCCGTCAACATCATCTGCTGTAGTAACGGACTCCATTGAAATATCGGAAGACTCCAATGGTGAATCAGTAACAGAAAGAGGTAAAATTTCTTCTGTCCTTCTCCCCATGTTAATGCCGCAATGCAAGATTACACTTTTTACTGTTTTTACTTTTTCTTACGCTGTTTTCACACAGGCATTGCTGTCCAGAAATGTTTAAGACATATTCATATCGATAATGAATAGTCATTCAGTAGTGAGTGTCATGTGTCCTGCCTCCTGCACTATCCAGGCAGCATCGTCCACCTTAAACAAACAAAATTTCCATAATCAAGCATGTAGCTGACACAGACTATTTTCCACTGTGCACTCCATGAGAGCAATGAAAGTGTCAAGAGCCTGCACACTGCAGGGCCAGTTTTACCTATTTTTTGAACTGTTGTTTCTTTCTCTTTTTATACATAGCACAGAGCAGGAGATGTGTCAGATGCATTCTCACTTCTGAAAATATTCTGGTTTAAGTGTGAGTGCTGCCTGCATAGCATATAAAGGAGGCAGGACACATGACTCTGATGTGGTACAATAAGTTTGCAAAACTGGAGTCTCTCAGTGTAGAGGCCATTATTTTTATTTTGTTATCTGCTTGTTTTAAGCCCGGACCATTTTTTTGGCGTAGATATGTGTATGTTTCTAGTTTGTATGTGTTTATGAAACTCCGGCAATGTCTTCACCTGAGTCTCTTGACTCTATAGGGAGTTCATATGTAAAAATGGCTGTAGAAGTAATGAATTTCTAGAAATGTGTGAGAATGTTGCACATATAATCTGTTCACTGGGGTTTTGTTTTTTCATAAATTTTGACATGCAGCACATTTTCACAGCATAAGTAAAGTCTTTGTATTTTACTTCATCTTACTGTTATGCGCAGATATGATGGTAAGTCTTCATTGAAAAGTGTCTGGTCCCACATATAGACTTAATGTTACTATTAAGAGGCTGCTCAAACCATCAAGATTTCTGATGGTTTGAGCTTTCTCCTTCTGCGAGTGAGGCCCCATAACTGTGTAGCAAGCCTACTTGAATTTGAGACCTATCCAGTCTTCCACATGTTATGGTCAACGCAGCCTCCATAACTCCTGAGCAGAAATAAATCAAAAGCAAGGACAACAAATGACCCTAAATCACAGATATGCAGATTAGCACAAAGCTACTATTACTGTATCACAGAACCTCTGCATTCGGTTTGTTGTTGATTTGCAAAGGATTAAGATCACAGACAGCCGCAAATTACCAGAACTCCCTCTGTGTCTACCCTGTATGGATATTCAACACCCTTTTAAACCCCTGAGTATGCTGACTGCCATTTCCTCTTTAAAACAGTACCTTGACTTACTGTGATTTATTTAAAGACTAATAATGATTTTCTATGATCACGCCAAAGTTCTGTATCTTTTATGCAAGATGCAGAAATCAGCATGTCCGCTGAAAAACCAGCACCCAGCTGGTGGTCAGATGAGGAGACCCTGGCGCTTATCGAGATCTGGGGTGATGAAGACGTCCAGAAGGCACTGCGGGGTTTTGTCCACAACGGCCATGTTTATGCTGACATTTCAGAGAGGATGCATGACCTTGGTTTCTCGAAAACCTCAGAGCAGTGCCGCTGGAAGGTCAAGGCTCTGAGGAATAATTTTCGGCAATGCTACGAGAGGAAAAAGTGAGAACAGTCCCTCTGTCTGTTTATATATGTCAGTATAATCTCGTATGAACTACAATGAGTAATGCATCCATAATCCATTTTTTCATTCTTTCTAGGTGTGGAAGAAGAGTAGATTATAAATTCTACAACCAGCTGGAACAAATACTGGGACAGGAGGCAGTGTCTCTTGATGAATTTGATGAAAGAGATGAACAAGCAGAGCAGGATTCAGGTACACAAAACATGCTCCCCTTAGACAAGCGTTCAATCAGAGATCAGATATCTTATGCCATATGTCTACCTGCTGCAGGTGCAGATGGTTTGAACACGCCATGGACAGAGCAGGAAACAATCGCTCTCATTGAGGTGTGGGCTGCAGATGATGTGCAGCACGGCCTGAAAACCTGTGTTCGCAATGGGCACATATTCGCCGAGCTATCTCAGAAAATGGCCACTATAGGCTACCTGAGGACTGCGGATCAGTGCCACTCACGAATTAAAAGGCTGAAGAAGACTTACAGGCGTTACTGCAATAGCCGGAGGTAAATAAACAACAACTCGTTTATTAGACCAGTAACTCCAGCATGTTGTTTATTACCTGACTGTGGATTCATGTTTTCCAGAAGCGGAGGGCGGCCTACAGCATTCCGATATTTCAACCTCCTTGCTCCAGTGCTTGGTGATGACTCTGCGTTTGCTGATGTGGGGAGTACTGCCATTGATGTCACCTTACAACCTTTAATGGACAATGAGCCTGTCTTGTGTAGGTTTAAATACAGAGGTAGAAAATTATACACGTTACTGTGCATGCATAAAGTAAATATCCAAGATGAATACCCAGCAGTGAAGCTGTTTTTCCTTGCTTTAGATGAGCAGCCCTCAACCAGCCGCCTCCTGGTGGACCTGAGCAGAAAGATGCCCTGGTCGGACCAGGAGACTCGCACCCTGCTGGAGATCTGGGGTGAGGACAGCGTTCAGCTCACCCTGAAGGGCTGCCTGAAGAACCGACATGTGTTTGACTACATATCAGAGAAGATGAGCGACCAAGGATTTATAAGGACCTCCG